>JARHUK010001391.1:0-11832 GCA_031001725.1 Pseudopyricularia javanii | reverse complement strand
ATCAAAACCTTTAGCTCGTGGTCAGGGACTCCCTGCGTGCTTGCCGAACTCGGGGTGAAAAAAAAAAAACTCTGGGGAGACTCTTTTCGTAGTTGGTCAGCGTCGAAGGGAGGAAAAGTCCTGACAATACTCTCTGGGAAAAACCCATCATGTTCACAGTTTTAACAAGATCGTCGCCGGCATCTTCGAGGAAGCGGTTTTCAGTGTTGTTTGACAAGTAGTCGACAACCTCGAACCTCTTTTTCTCAACCGTTACATCCCCTCTTCTTTCAGGCCGTTCCGTTCCAGAGAAAAAAAAAGCGACGCAACAAAATGTGTGGTGTTTCTGCACTCCTTGTATGCAAGCAATATTTCTTCTGCCCCTCCTTTTGCACCCCCGCCAACCATATTGCCCTTGTCTCACTGCGCTCGACGCGCCTCCTCGCGCAAGGGAAAAAAAGCGCGCCGCAGAGATGAAATCAGCAATGGATTTACGCTAACCTTCTTCCTTTTTTTTCCGCATTCTGATAGTTGGGCGACGCCAAGGCCCAGACGGCCGCTGTCGACTTGCATGAGTCCCTGTACTTTCTTCAGCACGTGAGTTGACCCTCGCAGCCATTCTTTTCTCCAAGAGCAGCTCCATTCCCGCCGCGCAGAGGTTTGAAGAATCGGATTTACTGACTTGATGGAAATTGACAGCGCGGGCAAGATGCTGCCGGTATCGCCGTGTGCCAGGGCGGCAGGGTGTATCAGTGCAAGGGCAACGGCATGGCAGCCAAAGTCTTTGACGAGGGCCGCAAGACAGCCGACCTGCCAGGCTTCATGGGCATTGCCCACCTGAGATATCCCACCGCGGGTACCTCGTCGGCGTACGTGCTGTCCTGCCATTGAATTCAACGGAGCCTGGGAAAAGGGGTGCAGGAGTTTCTGACAGGGCCGGTGGGACTGCTTACAGGTCTGAAGCGCAACCCTTCTACGTCAACTCTCCGTTTGGTCTCTCCGTGAGCGTCAACGGGAACCTCGTCAACAGCCCAGAGCTCATCAGCTTCCTGGACCGTGAGGCGCGTCGCCACGTCAACACCGACTCGGACTCGGAACTCTTGTAAGTCTCAACGGACTTGTGTGTTTCACCTCGTTGGGGGCCTGGCACTTTCTGACTAGTGCGTGTCACGGTACTTGTCAGGCTTAACGTCTTCGCTCATGCCCTGTACGAGCTGAACAAGGCTCGCGCAAACGTAGACGATGTGTTTACCGCGCTCCGCGAGGTCTATGCCAGATGCCATGGAGCATTTGCTTGCACGGCCATGATCGCTGGGTTTGGAATCTTGGGCTTCCGGTAAGTAATACTCCTTTCGTTTATATCAAGTGCAAAATAAATCCACTTATCAGGTCCTAGTACTGACATCCGTTCAACAGTGACCAAAACGGCATCCGTCCCCTTTGCCTCGGGTCTCGTCCCTCGGCGACCTTGGAGGGCGCCACGGACTACTTCATGGCGTCTGAGTCGGTTTCACTCACACAATTGGGCTTTAGCAACATCGTGGACATTCTCCCCGGTCAGGCTGTCTTCATCCGCAAGAACGGTACCCCTGAGTTCCGTCAGATCGTAGAGAGGAAGTCGTACACCCCAGACATTTTTGAGTTTGTTTACTTTGCCCGCCCTGACAGCCACATTGATGGCGTGTCAGTGCATCGCAGCCGGCAGAACATGGGCTCGAAGCTGGCCAAGAAGATGAGGGAGACGTTGAGCGAAGAGGCCATCAAGGAAATTGACGTCAGTAAGTAGACGTAACTCGGACTCTGCGAAATTTCATGGATGGCGAATACTAATTCGGTCTCGTTCGCAGTCATTCCGGTCCCTGAGACAAGCAACACATCGGCCGCTGTGTTGGCCACAGATTTGAACAAGCCGTTCTCCAACGCCTTCGTCAAGAACCGTTATGTGTACAGGACCTTTATCCTCCCTGGCCAGAAGGCGCGGCAAAAGAGTGTTCGTCGCAAACTATCCCCAATCGCATCCGAGTTCAACGGTAAAGTCGTCTGCCTGGTCGACGACTCGATTGTGAGAGGAACCACCTCGCGCGAAATCGTTCAGATGGCCAGGGAAGCCGGTGCGACCAAAGTCCTGTTTGTCTCGTGCAGCCCCGAGGTCACACATCCGCACGTGCACGGAATTGATCTCGCCGACCCGGCCGAGCTTATCGCGCACGGGAAATCGAGAGAGGAAATCGCTAAACTCATCCAGGCGGATGAGGTCGTGTATCAGTCTCTGGAAGACCTCAAGGAAGCCTGTATCGATGCGGCGGGGCCCAACAACCAAGTTACTGATTTCGAGGTCGGTGTGTTTTGCGGCAAGTACAAGACGGAGGTTCCAAGCGGCTACTTTGAGCACCTTAGCCGTCTACAGGGGGCCAAGAAGAAGGCCAAGGTCGCGGATGTTGCCAGCAGCGGACCCACCAACGATATGACGAACGGTCTGATGAGTCCCGAGAATCGGGAAGACGTCAGGTGAGTTTCGGTTCCTTCAGGTCTTCTATGGCATGGGGCTAACATGTGTAGCATCCACAACTTTGCGACCAAGCAATGAAGGCGAGTGGCGTGTGTAATGAGCTAGCTGGCTTGGGCTTGGGAAATCGTGACTCGGGATCTCTGAGCAAAACACGGTCTAGGGGTAGCTACATATCTGAAATGTTCTATTGTGAACGTTTGGTGTCATCTTCGCCATGCTTATGTGGTTGATAGAGATGGAAAGCATATTTGTGGCTCACATATGTGCAAGAGATGGGCGGATAGATACTCGCCCTCCAAGATTTCCGGTACATGGGTTAATTTTTTTCAAGAGCACCGATAAAAGCCCTTCCGCAAGTAACATCGTAGAGATAGTGAAAGAATTGATTTCAATCTTGTTGTGAACAGCCTCGATTGACATTGAAGGCAGTGTTGTTGGCGTGTTTTGTCTCGTATACCACTTGGCGTTGGCTCACACCATCCAACCAAACGATAGAAATAAGCGTCGCGGTATATATACACACGAATCCCCTTTTTCAGCACTTCACAAAAGATCCAAGCGAGTGTGCTCAGAGGCCGTTTCTTGTCGGAAGGGAGGTATGGACTCTGATATCGGGTCTAAGTTGGAGCGTACCGTATATTTGCCGTTGGATACCGTGCCTATCACGTGCTCCTCCGCAATTAATTACAATTTCTCTTCAACTCCGAATTGGGCAATGCCCGGAGCTCGAGAGATGACTGAACCTGAAAGTCATTCTGCAATCTTGGGAATCTTGGAAACTATCTGGCTTTCGTGCGCGAAATTGCTGGTACTAGGGCCGCAAGGGAGTGAATTACTGAATCGAGCATCGCAAATCTTGCTTTGCAGCGACTACTTCTTTGCTCGTTACAAAGTCAGACCTAAAGGAGGGTCATTTTACCCCTCCACCCCCAAAAACACCAAAGCCATGGCGCCAGCCAAGTGCGCCCTGTGCCTCACGGAGCGGGCCCTCATCAAGCGGCCCAAGAACCACCAGAAGCTCTGCAAGGGGTGCTTCATCCGCGTGTTCGAGGACGAGGTGCACCACACCATCACGACATCAAAACTCTTCGCCGAGGGTGAGAAGGTGGCGATCGGCGCGTCGGGCGGCAAGGACTCGACGGTGCTGGCGTCGGTGCTCAAGACGCTCAACGAGCGGCACGGCTACGGCCTCGACCTGGTGCTGCTCAGCGTGGACGAGGGCATCAAGGGCTACAGGGATGATTCGCTCGAGACGGTCAAGAGGAACGCTGTGCAGTACGACATGCCTCTCAAGATTGTGGGGTACGACGAGCTCTACGGCTGGACCATGGACCAGGTCGTCGAGGCGGTGGGGAAGAAGGGCAACTGCACTTACTGCGGCATCTTCAGGAGGCAGGCGCTCGACCGCGGCGCCAAGCTACTGGGGATAAGGCACGTAGTCACGGGGCACAACGCCGACGACGTGGCCGAGACGGTCCTGATGAATCTACTCCGCGGCGACCTGGCCAGACTGTCGCGCAGCACGCACATCGTGACGGGGGCAACAGGCGGCGGCGGCAGCGCTGCGGTGGCGGACAACGTCAAGCGGAGCAAGCCGCTCAAGTACTCGTACGAAAAGGAGATCGTCCTGTACGCGCACCACAAGAAGCTCGACTACTTCAGCACCGAGTGCCTGTACAGTCCCGAGGCCTTCCGGGGAAGCGCGCGGAGCCTGATCAAGAACCTGGAAAAGGTCAGGCCCAGTGCCATACTGGACATTGTGCGGAGCGGGGAGGACATGGCGAGGCTGGTGCCCCCGGAGGTGTCCGGCTCCTCGTGTGCGTGCAGCGGAGAGGGCGAATCCGCCCAGGACTACCCAGAGGCCGAGCCAGGAGGCTGCGGGTCGGCAAACGGCCGGAGTTCGGGGGGAGAGATGGCCGAGATGGAAGCACGGCTCCGCAAAAATCAAGATGCGGCGGCACTCGAGGTCGATGTCGGTGCCCTGGAGAGTGCCAAAAGGGTGGCAGAATCGGAGAAAACCAGGAGGGTCCCCATACGAAATGCGCCCGCCAAGGGCAAGGGCGGCACGGTCACCCGGCAGGTGCTGGGAACGTGCGTTCGCTGTGGATACATGTCAAGCCAGGCCATGTGCCAGGCTTGCACGCTGCTAGAGGGGCTCAACAAGAATAGACCAAAGGTGCTGATCGAGGGCACGACTGGGGCTGTATGATAACAAGTCTCTTACATAGACCAAAGGTCCAGTCACTGTGGTTGCTTTCTTGTACGTAGTTGCCCTGAACCGTCTCGGAGGATAGTTTAGGGAGCCTTTCTTCGTGGTCACGGCTCTCCCTGCTTCCTCGTTCCCCGACCCATATCAAGTCCTTGCAAATGGCACCCGTCCTTAGCTCATCCTTTCCTCGAGCTGTTGTTGTACTTATGGTCAGAACAGTCGAGCCGTGTGTAGGGGCCTGGGCAAAACGTACCCTCCATGGATTGTTCACTTCGAACCCTGGCGGTGCTATCGGGCTGTCGGTTTGACCGCGTATGAGCCCTGTGAGTCTTCGGTCCCGGTCCATCACTAGAGCCCTTGGTGTCAACAAAGTTACAACTCCGTCGAGTAGTTTCTGGCGATCCCAACTGCACAAGGAAAATTGTTGATCCGTACTTTGCTATAAAAGAGTTAGCATTCTGTTCTAGTCCAACACATGTGTGAAAACAGTACATACCCTATCCCACTGGTCAATCGACCTTCTTGGCCTCTTGCCTCCGTTCGAGTACCATCTGACTGTCGAGATCCCGGCACCGGAAATGCCGAACATCTGTCCCTAGTTTTAGCTATTGATCGGTCGGAGGGTTTTGAAGGCGTCCACGGGTTGCAGCCTTACAGCCGTGATGATGGCATAGGGAATGAGCGTCTCGAAGGGGACGGGCATTTTGCCGGTTGCCGATCTAGTGGTTGTCGTAAGTATTTGTCCAGGAGCCGGAGGATGTGCAAACGCGGCGGGCGTGCACCTTACAGCTCAATTGATTGGTATCGTAGGGGGTTCGGTCGTTATGTTGCTCGTTGCTTGCCAGAGCTTACTCCTTGGTATCGAGCTTCGCGGTGTTGCGACAAGGCAATCGGTCGTCAACATCAAGCCTCACAGCAAAAAGTAGTACCTCAGGCCGCCATATTTTGCTTTGAATGACAGGGGCGGCGCCGAATGCGGTGGGTCCATGCGCCCGCGTTACTTGTTACTTTGTACCTACCTACTCAGGTACGACCTTTGAGTGAAAACCCCCCAAGTCCACGTGACACTATTTCTAAGTGGGGTGTGAGCTTTCTGCCGCACAGCACCGCCTGTCCCAACTTTGCGCTCACTTTCCCACAATTTGAGCTGGCCCATAAACTTCTAAATCTCATGAGAACTTTCTTAATTTTTTTTTCGACCTCATCGCCCAACGCCCACCACACCCACCGAGGACACGACAACCACCGACAAAATGGTAAGCTAACGATCGTTCTGCCGATACGATGGCGACTTCTTTTGCAACTCTTTCGCTTCGTGCGTATTGAGCATATGAGTTCCGGCGCAAGTGGTCTTCGGATCATGAGCAATGGCTCTTTTCCGCCCTGCCTCGTCTCACGACAGGCAGTGGTGATGACTTGGCTTGAGCTATGCGGATGCGCAGAAATGCCATCTCATGCTCTTTAGAGTTCAAAGAAGTTCACAGTCAATGAAAAATCATTTGCTGATGTCTTCTTTCCTCAATGATAAGGCCCCCAAGACTGGAAAGAAGGTGGCTCCGGCCCCTTTCTCTGCTAGCAAGTCTAGCAAGAAGGCTGCCAAGGTTAGTGAAGCTTAGTTCTACTCCCGTATCCCGCTCTTCTTTACATGTTTCCCCCTCTTTGGCATGCTGACAATCTCTTGTGACTTCCCCTCTACGTAGAACCCTCTCCTCGAGAAGCGCAGCCGGAACTTCGGCATCGGCCAGGACATCCAGCCCAGGCGTAACCTGTCGCGCATGACGAAGTGGCCCGAGTATGTCCGCCTCCAGCGCCAGAAGAAGATCCTCAACATGCGCCTGAAGGTCCCCCCGGCGCTCGCCCAGTTCCAGCACGTCCTGGACAAGAACACCGCCGCCCAGGCTTTCAAGCTCCTCAACAAGTACCGCCCTGAGACCAAGGCCGAGAAGAAGGAGCGTCTCCTGAAGGAAGCTACCGCCATCAAGGAGGGCAAGAAGAAGGAGGACGTCAGCAAGAAGCCCTACACTGCCAAGTACGGTCTCAACCACGTTGTCGGCCTGATCGAGAACAAGAAGGCCTCCCTGGTCCTGATCCCCAACGACGTCGACCCCGTTGAGCTGGTCGTCTTCCTGCCCGCCCTCTGCCGCAAGATGGGTGTCCCCTACGCCATCATCAAGGGCAAGGCCAGGCTCGGAACTGTTGTGCACAAGAAGGTATGCGGTTGTCTCCGTTGTGACAAACCCTGTCTTGCCAATCAGAATTGCTAACTGCTGAACAGACCGCCGCCGTCCTTGCCATCACCGAGGTCCGCTCCGAGGACAAGAGCGAGCTGTCCAAGCTCATCTCGGCCATCAAGGAGGGATACATGGAGAAGACTGAGTCGAGCCGCAAGCAGTGGGGTGGTGGCATCATGGGCTACAAGGCCCAGCAGCGCGAGATTAAAAAGCAGAAGGCTATCGACTCGGCCATCAAGGTCTAGATTAGTCCTGTCTGATGCTTCTTTTTGTTCTTGCGAATGGCGTGTGGTTGCATTTTGGGCGGCGTTCGGATTGGCACAAAAAGGGTTATTACGAATGATATTTGAGCTGTTTCAATTCTTGAAATGCACTATGCCCTCGCCATTTCGTCCGGCTATAATTTCCGCTCGGTTGACTGGAAATATGTTTGCATGATGGTACCGCTTAGTAATGGGAGTAGATCCGCGTTTTTCTGGAGATATAAGAACTATTGATAGGGGTGAGGAACACAGACGACCATGATACTCGGTGCGGGTAATCATCCCGTCTTTTGGGTGGTTGACATGCCCGGATATCCAGGGCACAGTGGAAGCTGGATAGGCCACATGACATGTCTCAATAGGGGTTGGTTCAGGTTAAAACGACGCCAAGGCACAAAGCCGTTGCAAGACCGGCTAGTGCAGGATCGTCCCGAGTAAGTGTGGACGATTACGCCAGGCAGTGCGGGAGGGCGATTGGAAATGCAGATGTTAAAGTGCTTGTGCTTTGATGATTCCCATTGAGTCGGAAAATAGAGGGCGTAAATAATAATTGCGAGACGATGACCTGTTCCAGGTGGGCAATCTCATTTGCTTTTGTTGTTTTGGTGGGCTTTGGGTGTGTAGGACAGCTCCGTTTTTTTCGATACATCACATTGCTCCGTCTGGTCGAACGGGGAGTTATCGGTAGTGTTGGTCTGGGTGAGATGCTGTCGAGATCCTTGGGTTTCCAGGGATTGATTCATTATCCTCAGACCTCGGAGAGTCAGAGCCACCGCCCCAAGATGGTGGCAGATTTGGGTCCACTTGAGATTTTGAACAAATCGGATGGATATGTGGGGTCACAGTATGGGATTTCCTTTGGGTTCAACAAATCGCCTAGAGGCCGCGCATTTGTACCAAACATTTTCATGACAAGAGATGTCGCTATTCTGTTTTTGTCCTGGAACTGGACATGGCATTGTGGGGTGGGGGGTTGATTCTCTTGGCCCGCATGCAGCTGACTACGAGAACTCGGACCGTCGGACGAACAACGGTGAATTCAGCAGGGCAGCCCAGCCCAGCCCAGTCCCTAGCCCGGGCATCCGTTTCCAAGCTGCTTTTTTGCGTTGTTGCGGATGGTTGACGCCGAAAAGACAGACAGCGACGTTTTTCCTTTCCCCCGTCGTCTCTATGCGTGGCCCCCCTTTCCGCCCCTCCATCTTGGCTTGCCTTATTCTTGGTGGTCCTGTGCGTATCTGAACACATGCAGAAAGGCCGTTCGTTCACTTGCCGATTTTACTCCGTATGCCGCCATGGGGGGGGTTTCTTTTCCCTCCTTTCTGTCTTCTCACGCCCATGCTCCAAATATATCAAATACCATCAACAACACAACCTCACAACGGGGGGAAAACAACAACCAGATATGTGAGATCTTTTCCCCCCACGACCTTGACCGGGCCCCCCAGAAATGTCCCCCCGTGTTTCAACGCAGGCCCGCATTCTCCCCTCTCTGGGTTTAGCTCGTCGGTGGGAAAGGTCGTCCGCTACAGCGTTGCAACTTGCAAGGTTGGCTATGTTATGGATCCGGCCGGGGTGTGTGATCCTCACGACAAGTACCGTTACCCGTGCCCTCTCTTATCTTCGCTCCAAAATAGACAAAGAGCCCGGGGGGACGCTCTGGGACTTTTTTTGAGGTGACATTTCTTCTGTCAATATTATAAAGAAGACGCTGCCTCTGCATCTACCGGGCGCTTTGAACACCAAGGCTGTTTGATGTTCTGATTGCCTCTTTTTTAACTTAACCTCTTTCCGCCCTCCACTTTGTTTATTATCCCCGAAGTAACCCCCCCACATCCAAATCGCAAATCTTTTGATACCCCCTTCTCTTTCTCCATAGCTAGCCTCCTTCACCCGTCGTACCTGCCCACCCCCCAGAAGGAAAGAAAGCCCAGTCTGTCCTTTTGAGTCTCTCAAAGTCTTCTTCCATCGGAGAGTCCAGGTGACTGTCATACCCTCCAACAGCGTCTCGATCGGTTCCACAACCTTGGAAGGAATCCCGACGCCAGCCTCTCTGCTCAACCCCCAATCTTGGACTTTGTGTGCCCTCCCCCCGAGCTAATTCCGGCTCGGCTTCTCGACTCTTTTCGTTGGCAAAAGCCACACCCCCCAAAGAAAAGAAAAACCCATTGGTCCTTAGAATCAGGTCGTTCTTCGAGAGGCCCCTCGCGCAAAGCCGTAGGACGGCTTTCCACGCTTTCGAGTTACCTTTGACTCGGGTTTACTCCCTCTTTCTCTACCCGCCGCCCCGACGTCTCGCTGCTTCGCCGGAAAGAAATCACATAGTCTTGCGCAATGGCTGCTCAAAACCGTCAGTATACGGCCCTCATGCCTTACATACCCCCAAGCCAAGTCCGAATGCCGGGCATACACACGGACCGCGGTCGTGGTGGACGGGCTTGGCTAGGCCCCGATGCTTGCTGCGTCTGTTCCCAAAAAGCTAAATCGGTTTGACAACGCTAACACGGACATTTCGTCACTTCAGAGGATGCCTTCCAGTATTCTTTGAGCTCAAACTCGGCCTGGGCGGGCTACAAAGCCCACCAGAACCCAACTTTCTTCCCCAAACTTGCGGGCGGCCAAGCGCCTCAGATTCGTAAGTTCTTGCTCTCTTTGCTCACCTTTCGCTTTTACTGCCCCTCCTACGTTCTCTATCCCTGCCCCTCTATAGCCTTAGAGTCCAAGAGGGGCACGTGGTGGCTCGAGTATTCAGCATAGAGCTTGGCACCAGTGGCCTTTACAGCCAGTGTGACTGGGTCTCTGCAGGTGTCGACGAGCTTTGAAGGTGCCATTTGTTGGGTCACATGGTATAACCGTTCTGAAGCATAGGCCGGACCCGCTAATCTGTGTCACTTTTCCCATGATCTCAACAGTTTGGCTTGGGTGCTCTGACTCGCGATGCCCTGAGACGACTATCTTGGGCATGCAGCCGGGCGATGTCTTTGTGCACCGTAACATTGCCAACATTGTCTCGGCGACAGACATCAACACTTCGGCAGTCATTGAGTACGCCGTGGCGCACCTCAAGGTCAAGCACGTCGTGCTCTGCGGCCACACGGCCTGCGGTGGTGCCAATGCTGCCCTGGGCGACTCGAGGGTGGGCGGCGTGCTCGACACGTGGCTGACGCCGCTCAAGGCCATTCGCCAGCATAACGCCGCCGAGCTGAACAGCATCTCCGACGCCAAGGACCGCGTCGTCAGGATCGCCGAGATGAACGTCGAGGCCGGCGTCAAAGTGCTCATGGCCAACCCTAACATCCAGGACGCCATTCACGAGAGGGGCCTGCAGGTTCATGGCTGCATTTTCGATCTCGCCTCGGGTAGGATCAGAGATCTGGGCTTCGGTAACGCCGGCAAGGCCGGGTCCGTCACCGGGGAGGGCGAGGTTGTCAAGGGGAAACACGCCACCCTTGTGTTCAACGGCGGTAATGCGTCTATGGCGATCCGTTGAAGTCGTTGTTTTTCTTTTTTTTCCGTCTTCTCATGAGTCTCTTTTTGTTACTTCTCGGAGCGTTCGTATATATCATCGCTTCGCTTGCTCGCATCTGTAGTGGTATATTCCCTAGTCGAGCAAGACTTCAGATGATCCTGTCGTCAACCTTTTCAAATTGACATGTCATGGTGTACATATGATTGCCCAGCAACATGGAATAGGTGTGCGGAATCAACATCAAAGTATGCACAAAGTCTCACTCATGGGTATGCTCGGCTGTCACTGAGTGATGCTCAAGACTCTTAGGTACCTCCTCTTATACAGGGGTTATTTCGAAGCGCTTGATCACACAACAGTTCTATGCCATCACTTGGTCGAGCTAAACTAGGGCTTCCATCCAGGGCAGGACGAAGCGGTGAGGAAGTTTCGCAGCCTCACTCACATCCCCTTGGCAAACATGCCTTGGCCCCCATCCATGTCTTCATGCAGGTTCTACATACTGGGGGACTAAGGATTGACATCTTATCGTAAAGACTCTTTTTTTTGTACTAGCTCTCAGTGCCACACACCAGGCGAGATGGGGTGATACCCGTTTTTACAGATCCCCTGGAAATGGAATCTAGATTTGCCAGATCTGATCTGCCTTTACTACCTGCCTAATCTGAACTGAGGCTGGGCTTTTGGGTTTATTTTCTTTCCCCTCACGCACCCGCGGATGAGTTCTCAGCCGCTGCCAGCAGCAATCTACTTCCCCGCAATATGCAGGTGAAGACGCGTGTACCAACGGGGGGGCCTTTCGGCTTTTTTTTCCTTTGGTTCCCCCTGTCCAATACTTTATACCCCCTTTCGTCACCAAAGAACGGGGCCATATACGTCAGCCGTCCCCGCCCCTCCGGATAAGCGTTCAGGTTGTGGGATGAAGCATCTTTGGATATGCGATAGCTCTAGGGTGAAGTTGAAAGCAGAGAGGTGGCTATGTTAAGCTAATATGAGTGTTTCTTGTGGATTTATAACCAACTATACATTTGGCTAATAATTACCAGCTCGGTCAAAAGCCCAAAGATGTATTTAAAATCCAGAAATACACACATACACACACACACACCTATATTGGATAGTGAAGTCTTAATACAGTTCGAGTTCAAGACCCTGCCCCACACCAACTACTCCGT
>JARHUK010001379.1:0-17437 GCA_031001725.1 Pseudopyricularia javanii | reverse complement strand
GTGGCCGGCATTTTTGTGCAAAACGGCATTTTTGTTACCCCCTCTCTAAGAGAGGGGGCACACAAAACGCACGTGTGGAGACGCCCCCAGGTAATATTGGTGGCGATCTCTTATACTACACCGAACTAGGTAACGTCAAGAAACATCAAAATTAGCACGGTTGGAGCTTTCCTGTTTTCCTATGCTTGGCGGCTGGATTTGGACGCGTATTCTTAATGACATAAGGAGAACCGTCGGTCGTCGAAATGGGTTGCTTTTTGATCAGCCTAGGGTGTAAGGAAGTTGAGAACCCGCCCTCTTTGGGGCCAGCTACGAGCAGAAACACCAAAGCTATGGTCGCAACTTTGTCTTCTGGGTTTGTTCTGTCAAAAGCGCTATAGCAAAAGGCGACCAGTACCAGAAAACAAAGATTAAAAGTATCTTCGGTTATCTGACTTCCTTGGTACCGTGAATCAGTATAAAGGCTGATGATCCTCCAGCCTACGTAACTATGCTACTTTAAATTCAAATTTTCAGGTTGCAGGGAAAAGAATCCATCCCACCGCATTGGGCGATGGCGTGTTTCTGAAAATACTGGAAGCTTTGAACCAAAGAGGAAATTTGAGCAGAATCCTGCTTACACTGGGAAAAAGCCTGCTTGGAGATTCGTGTCCCCTGTCATCCAGGGTAGCTTCTTGCATCAACATGGATGTCGACTTCTTCTTTCGGCCCCCCAGTCTGGTACTTTCTATGTAAGTAGAAAGAAAATTGGTGACGTGCTCAAGCATACCGGTAAATGTATAATAATACCCAAGTAACTGTAGCCATGTTAGTCTCCCTTGGCTTTGACATTTGGATTAGACCTAATCCACGAGCTGTGACTCTCTGAAGATAAGGCAGCCATGGTTGGAACACAACAGCAAACGTCAGCTAGCGACAGCGTTTCCGAATGCAAGCCTGCCCCGGCGGCGGAGGTCACGACATCGGCTAGCTTGTCCTGGCCCGAGGACCCTGCCAACCCCATCAACTGGTCCCTTTTTCGTAAGTGGACCATTGTGGCGACCAATTCACTCGTTACTTTCATGGTTTCGTTTGGCAGCAGCGTCTTCTCCGGTGCCGTTCTCGATATTCGTCAAGTCTTCTCCGTCACCAATAACGTCGCCCTGCTGGGCATCTCCCTATATGTTTTGGGTTTCGCCCTAGGTCCGATGGTCTGGGGCTCGGCCTCAGAACTATACGGAAAAACACGGCCGATGTTCACTGGGATTTTTCTCTTTGCCCTCTTCCAGATCCCCTGCGCCGTGTCCAACTCTCTGAGTGTCATACTGGCGTTCCGCTTCCTGGCTGCGCTTGCGGGTTCGTCGGTCCTGGCGATTGTGGGTGGCATGTTTGTTGATTTCCTCACCGGCCCGGCCGAGAGGGGGTTGTCAACTGCCCTTTTCAGCCTAGCCACCTTTAGCGGACCGGCCGCAGGCCCCATCATCGGTAGCGTCGTCTCCCATTATATGGGATGGCAATGGACGTCATGGGTCACCTTGATAGGCGTCGTTATCTTTGGGACAGCCGCGTTCCTTGTGACGCCCGAGACATCGGAAGCGGCGATTCTCCGCCACAGGGCCGCGGTAGGGGATGCGGGCGGTACAAGTGTTCAGGCCAGACCGACCCTCTCTATCTTTGTCCAGAAATATCTGACCAAGCCCCCAAAGATGTTGATGTTGGAGCCTATTGTAAGTGCCAAGGTGAAGCAAGCTGTTCCCAAAACTCAGCAGTAACTAAAGACGAAAATTGCACAAACAGCTTATTGTCTTCACCATCTATATGAGTCTGGTTTACGGCGTCATATACCTCACTTTTTCCATGTACCCACTCGCCTTCGTGGTCGAGCGCAACTTTACCCAGATTGATGGAAGCCTGCCGTTTCTTAGTATCTTGTTCGGCGTCTTTGTTGCCTGCGTCGCTCTCGCAGTGCACAGCATATACTATCTGGGGCCCCTGGCTCAGCGCGCAACGACCCACGTCCCTGAGAAGCGCCTGCCGCCTATGATTATGGGTTCTGTTATCCTACCTGTCGGTAAGCTGTCTTTTTTCTCACCGCACTTTTGGTCAGGTAAAGTACTCCGCTCACTTATAGACCATAGGCATATTCACTTTCGCATGGACCTCGAGCCCTACCCTCCACGGGCTTCCACAAGCCCTTACGGGTGTCTTAATCGGCTGCGGGTCGATACTCGTCTTCATGTCTGGCGTCGTATACCTTATTGAGGTATATCTAGCTCACGCCAACAGCGCCTTGGCTATCAACAATCTTATTCGCTCCATCTTCGCTGCTGCGTTTCCATATGCCGCTGGAAGTCTCTTCGAAAACCTGGGCTTGGCCACAGGAGCCTCTGTTGTAGGCGCCATCTGTGCCGTGCTGATCCCGGTTCCTTACGTCTTGTGGAATGGGGGGCGAGGATTAGGAGCTGGTCGCGATATGCATTCTCGTAGCGGGGTTGACATAACGGAAGATGCGCAGGTTTATTTTTTGTGTTCAAAATCTTCAGGGGCAGTGTTACGACGTTTTTAACCATCGGACAATGCCAGCTTGTTTTTGTGGGGTGATATACGCACGATAAGGAGGCCAAGTTGCTTCTCAACCTTTCCAGCCAGTCTTTGCAATCTACCGGCAGCGCCTTTAATAAAGGCTAGCTGTCACTGCATGATGCTCGGCCGTTTCAACATTTTCGACGTGAACCGGATGTTCCGGATCATTGGCGTCTAACTTGAGAGTAAGAGAATCCGTAGGCATGCACTGCCACTGCGCTGGATGATGCCAAGCGCTTGCTGACACCCTGTGATGTAACCCAGCCCAATGTCTATCAGCCTAGGGGGGTCTACAGATACCGCGGGGAAGCGGTCGGAAACCGGGGAAAGCATCTCTCAACCCCGCGGGTCAGCGGAAACCCAGCTACCCAACACAAATTACGGACGTGGCACGGATGTGGCGCCCTATCCTGTAAGCTGTCGGCGAGCACACTGGATGCACGAATCCCTCTAAACGTATGTTACGTGAGACTCGGGTCAGATTTCTCCGCAAGTTCATTCTCTATCACATCTAACCTATCTAGATATATAAACCTCAGAGGCGACCCCTTTTTCTGGCAGACAAAATCAACAACGACTTGTTCAGCAGCAAACGCAGATTGCAACAATACTCCCCAAGAGACTGCCCTCAAATAACCGCAAACATGTCCCCTTGTAATGGCGTCAAGTTCGTGCCTGACAACGACATCCCCGACCTCCAGGGTAAGGTGATCCTGGTGACGGGCGGCAACTCGGGTCTGGGCCTCGAGACCATCAAACAGCTGGCAAAGCACAACCCTGCACACATCTACATGGGCGCCCGATCGAGGACCAAGGCAGAGGAAGCTATCCAAGCAATCAAGACGTCGACACCGGCCGCGGCCGAAACGCCCATAACCCCCCTCGAGCTTGATCTTGCCTCTTTCGCGAGCATTAAAGCCGCGGCAAACACATTAATTGCCTCGTCCACCCGACTCGATATACTCATCAACAATGCTGGCATTATGAACGTCCCGGAGGGTCTGACCTCGGATGGCTACGAGGTGCAGTTTGGCACAAACCACGTCGGCCCTGCCCTCTTGTCTCAACTTCTCCTCCCAACACTCAAAAGAACGGCCGCTTTGGGTAGCGATGTGCGAGTTGCTTTCCTCTCCTCTGACCTCGCAGGCTATGCGCCTCGTCGCGCCTACGATCCCCTGGATCGACTGAAAACCACTATGCCCAAGTTGGGTACCCAGGAGCGTTACAGCATCAGCAAGCTGGCTAACGTCCACTACGCATGGGCCCTAGCCGAGCACAACCCTGATCTCATCGTTGTCTCCATCCATCCCGGAGTCGTGCAAACCAATCTTCTGACGACATTTAAAGACGGATTCAACCCCATACTCAAGGGTGCCATGAACCTTGCCCAAAAGGCTCTAATGGTCACTCCTGAGAAGGGGGCATACAATCAGCTGTGGGCAGCGACGGCCCCAGAGGGTGTCGCGACAGGCACATTCTACCATCCTGTTGGTGTTGTAGCCAAGGGAAGTACTCAGAGCAGAGATGGTGAGCAGAGAGATATTTTGTGGCATTGGACACAGCGGGAGTTGGAACAACATGTTTGATCCTGGAAGTGTTTTTTTGGTTATCTTTTCCTTCTTATTCCTTTACCCTTTTCCCAAGTTCCAGTGATAGACCATAAACGACCCTGAAACCTACAACAAAGCCTTTGCAGAACATAATGACACAAAGGTTACCAAAGTACGTTATCCTACTCGAGAACTTGTAGTGAATGCCTCAAGCCGCTGTTGCCAAGAGTTCAGCGGGGAAATGTTTCAGCCGAAGTCCTTGTATTACTTGGTAGAATGATACATAGGTCGATGTAGAAGCATTTCCACAGGCTCTTCAGAAGTTAAAAGAAGACCGACATCACCCCTGCATATATTTTAGGCCGTTAGCTATCTTTATGATGTAAAATGCATTGCATCGGCTCGGTTCAGCAATTTTCGAATCCTAACGGCTCGGTTAGAGGCTCCGCATTTCCAGTACTGACACGTTCAACAACAGAGATGAATTTGTTAGATCTTTGCCAGATCGGAGTCAATACCCCTTCTTTCTTCTGTGGTACCTATACTTGCAGACGTCTCGATGAAGATTGACTAGAATAAATTTAGGGGTCGACATGAATGTTTAATATGCTGCCCAAGCGGATTTTCACGGTCGATGTCCACATCATCCCATAAGCACCTGAAAACGTTACAAAAGGGCCTCCCATTGGGAACTGTAATCTCAGGCATCTGGGATCGTTCCCCATGTAATCTCGACCTGCACCGTAGCCCGGGTGAAGCATAACAAGCTGAAGCCTAGCGCGTTGCTTCCTCGCTTACAGCTAAGTGTGCGCCCCGGCTCCGCGTATGGTAGGTCGGCAGCTTCCAGCTCAACGACGCCCCGTTCTTGACTGGTATTATCGCGCGTTATCTTCACTCGACCGAGGCTGATTTCTGTAAGATCGAGATGCAGGTACAAACACCCGATATGTAAGTCGAGGGGCGGCATGTTGCTGTTCAAGATGTCAAACTCGTACGGCAAATCCGTTTCACTCAACCGCAGTACCACAGCGTGTGACTTGGCTTTTCCAGCACCAGCGGCAAGTCCGCTATTACTGCATGGAGCAGCCGTAGCTGGGTCTGATGCATTGGTGCAGTGACTGCGAGATGTGTTTGTAAATACAGTTGCTGCATAAGCTGTGCAACTCGGTAACGCATTCTTCGCTGCAGTGCTGGGACCAGCTACCGAGTTGAGTCGAATCGTTTCCACAGATGATGAACCTGACCCCGAAGCTATAGAAAGTAGTGTTGCCGTTGATGCGCCAGAAATGAACGACAGTGTACGGCTTTCAGCTACTTGCTTTTTCGCCCCAGCACCAAGCGTCCTGAGCTCATCCCGAACCTGGACTATCGCATGTGCAAAATCTCTTGCCCTGCCATTGGTTAAGCGTACGCCTTCTGGAATTCCCCACTTGGAGTACAGCCTCCCGTGGCAGGCCGAGACTGACCAGAAACCAAGGCGCCTGATGAGCGCGTGGCAGAGGAAGCAAGCCGACTTGCTGCACCCGATAGCCCTTGGCGCTGGCGACAGATTGCGGGCTAGGTAGTACATGACGAGCTGCACCTCTGCATGGATGTGCAGCTTCCGTGCGCCTGCCAGAGCAGCCGGCATTGCCTCGCATCTCTCCACGACGACGTTGGCAAATAGGGACCGGTAAGCACGCTTTCGTGCCAGCTTTGCGAAGTTCTTGCAGACGCCGTAGTAGCGCGCCAGCTTGTCCACCTGCCGGACTGCAGTCCTACCAGCGAGCTCGATGCCGGCAGATCCAGATTTGCGTAGTTTTGCCTCTAGTGTTCGTGACGTCTCGATGGCAGAGATATCGTAAGCTGCCAGTACGATAGCATGTAGCGCCTCTCTTGTGTCTTTGCTGTCACGTCCCATGGTATTGAGGCGAAGTAGCTGTTCCCGCAACCTCTGGAGTGCAAGGGTAGTGTTTGGAAACGACTGCTCCAGGGTTCTAATCAGCAAAAGCCAATCTTTGTCAAGACTCTGAAGGATAGATGTCTTTGTCTTAAGCCCGCGAGGCTGCTCAGCCCAACACGGCCGTATGCGTTGAATTATGCGAACGCCGCACAGGTCCATGATTGTGGCAAAAGCCGTTTTCATGAAGGCCTCGCGACGAGTCCCTGTTTTTGGGCAACGAGAGGTTTAGTTGAGTTCGAAGCAGGCCAAAACCACCTCCAATACCTAACAAAGTAACTTACCACGACCGGAATAGTCACTAATACAGCTCGCAATACCCTGCAGAAATCCCACAGTCATGACTCCGGGATCCTCATTGCTTGCTAAGCGTATAGTTAGCTTATCGGGACGCTCTTCAAGGCACACGGCAGATATTTTCAAAGCACCCTCCTCGGTGCATGCTAAAAAGGCCAGGTCGTTGGCAAGCTTGAGCTCGTCATATGGCGTGAGCGTATGAGCTTGATCGGGATTGTTGAAAGAGGGAAGTCTGGGGTATATTGTCTCCTTAAACTGTCGTCCGTGGAGATTCTTAGCCAGCAGATGGAGGGAATCTTGAACCTCGGGGACCCAATAAGATTTTCCCATCTCGTCGTGATCAGAGGGAGTAAATTCACTGAAATCTAACACTCTGGTGGTTCGTGTAGAAAAGCAAGTCCTGAAAACCTAATTTCGTCCGTGAGATATGGTCAGAACGCCGGAAATCAAGGCTTCCCTGCATCTTGCCGCTTAGGGAATGATTGGATGTCCACGTCTGATGCCGTAGCTGGTGAGCCTCCCGCATTGCATGGGATTTCCAGGTTAGAAATGCTGCATACGCCGTCGTGGTTGCAACCCTTCAAAAGAATGATGCATATAGAGCGGGGAGGTTGGTTTGGGGTAACGGCAAAGTAAATAGCATCGGGGCAATGTAAGGGAAAGAAAAATAAGCACAGAGCAATAGTTGACCGTACAGACTCTTGAATTTAGTAGCAGTTGCATAAATGATGACTATATCAACTCCAAAACTCAGGTCCTTGCCGACAAAGCCAAGGAGGCCAGCAACAGTATCAGAACACCACCAACAGAGACTTTTTGCCGCCCGGAACCGCTCTCGGGATCGCTGCCCCCGCCAACAATGCTTCTTTCAACTGGCAAACAATCGATCTCAAACAAGTTGTGACGTGTGCCATTTGCGAAGGTCCTCGCACACTCGAGAACGTTCCACATGTCCTGATCGTTTGGACCGCTCTCGTAGTCCACCAGCGTGTCCGTCACGTTGCAGACCCAGCTGCAATTGGTAGGTAAGCTGGTCCTTGCGGTGTGGACATACATGGCGTCCTGGCCACAGCACTCCCTCAGTCGCCGTGTGACGTTGAGTCGGACCGGATCCGCGCGGAAGGGGCTGTGGCATATCACCCGCTCGCGCCTCCACGCGTCCAAATCGACATTATATGCGCCAAAGCCGGGGTCGCAGTATCCTGGGGTGATTGTAGGCAGAGTGTTGGCCGTAGTGTTTGTGGCGGTCGACGTGTGCGTTGAAAAAGCGGTGGTGTTGGTGGATGTGAAAATTGACGTAACAACGCTCATTGTGAATAAGGGCTTAAGCTTGTTTTCTCAGGTGTAAAGGTAAGTGAACTTGATCAAGACAGGCAGCGACTTTAGGAGGGATAAAGTCTGCGAGGGCAATCCGTCTACATCTGCCCAATGTTGCTGTTACTCTTATAATGACGCTCCCAGCCTCTGCTGTTGACACTGAAGCTGGGCCTGCGTCATGCATATTTGCAAGTCGCGGCACAGTCCAATCGAGCTGCATAGTGCTTCGGGTTACGGCTGTTCTGCAGACCATGGGTGTGGCTGATCCTGTAATCATCAATAGGCCGATCCCGTTGCATTCTCAGAAGAAATCGAACATGCACACGGAAATGTCGGCACGCGGCCTAGCGCCTTGGCATCAGACGCGTTTGCCCATATCCCGCTGGCTAAGAACGCCCTTACGATTCCTTGATGCGGACTATCTGTGCCGTCGTAGGAAACTGTCGTGCCTATGGCCATGATGGTAGGATAGTGCTCCTTTTTTTCCATGACGACGGCACCGAGGCCTCACGCTTGCTATTGGATCATTGATATTATCAGCGGAGCCAGCAAGATGCTTGGTTGGCTACAAGAGGTCGCGTTCTTTTGCTTACTGACATTACATTTGCATGAGGGGATTACCATGGTGGCCCCAGGTTTGGTAGTCGCTTTTCTAGCTGGGGTATTGCACTGCAAGTGAGGCAAAGAAGTTGCGGGGCCGTCCTCTTCGTTGGCCGTCAGTTGTACCGTCCAAGAAATGGTAAGTAAGGTCATATGGTAAAACAATCTCATCGCGGACCAGCCTCCTAGACAAGCGCAAGTCTTGCAGTTACTCTGCAGTCCACGCCACTAAACCTCATCTCTCTACTGAGCCATCTTGTCTGCATCCCAGCCCCGAGCATTGCGCTCCATGGACAAGAGGTCACTCTCCATTTGAGATCCCCCCTGCTGCTTGCCAACCGTCCAACGTGATGATTAAGACGTCAAAGTAACTGCTTTCAAATTCGCGCATGGTAATGGCGGAAGGAATGTTCGTAGTTAGTTTTATGTAAGTAGAAAAGATAGTTGACCAGTAGCATGTGCCTGCTCTTGTTGTGGTGCGTAATTAACCTGAAATTCCCAATACCTCAAAGGATACAGCCAGATCATAGTCAAGATCGTCCTCTTCATCATCAGCGCTAACGTCAGAGTCGTTCCCACAGCCCACAGACAAGTCTAAGACTTCAGGTTAGTAGGACTATCACTCTAAATTATAACCATACGGACTTACAGTCGTCGAGACTTCTCATGGAGACAATTGCATCCTCGGGGATCCGATGAAGGATGAAGAATTCGTCTTCTGTATAAAAACGGTTGCTTCCAAGCCACTCCCTAAAGTTTGAAGCTCCGAATAGATGGGTAGACTCGGGCAGCCTTCTTGTGTCAACCTCTATGAGGTGGACGGGTCCGGAAACACCAAGATAACTCCGTCTGGCCCGCTCCTGTGCCCAATTCAAAGCGTGTTGAAAGTCACTAAAAAGTGACAAGAAACAGCTATCTGGCCCTTTGCCCCAGAAGTGGTGGTGGCCCTTTAGGGCTTCGATGAGACTCCTGTGGTCACCTAGTTGGCGAGTGCTGTCCTTAGCAACATCACCAGTATCGTCCAGACGCGATTGCGTGTTCGAGTGGTGCACCCGCCAGAGATACCTGGGAGGCGAGTGGCACGTGTATGAGGCGAGGTTGAAATCGTCAGACATTTTTGGAAACTTGAAGAGGAGGTAATTTTGGTTTGACTTATTGGCAGCCCCGAAGAAATCGCGAGTGGTCTCCGGAGGTGAAGCTTGGACTTTATAGCCAAATTGGTGTATCGTCCATGCCAATGAGCCCAGCAAGCATGCGAGGCCTCCTTTGCATTCAAAATTGAGGGATTCACAACAACACCCCAAGGCAGACCGCTCTGCCTCGCCGGTTGTTGGTCGTTTGTTCCAACTGCGCCACGGCGTTGCCTGGTGGGCCGAAATTCCAGGCCTGGTGTACAGCCGCCTTTTTCAATTTTCCCAAATTGGGTTCCGACCGTCAAATGTTGCGATAATAATTACTTTGGTATCAATTGGCCCTCTAAAATGACATGCGAAAAGTTAGCCAGAATGCCAGCGAGGATAATATCGGGATTAAGATAGTTACATCGATAGCCGAGCCCAAGGTTTTATTACTGTTACAATGGGAGAGAGGGATTGATGTTCGGTGAATCCTCCGGTCTTGAAAATTAACCGTATCACACCGGGCAACTAGACTTGATACGTTTGTGGTTGATAAAAGCAGTCTTCGAATAGACATTTTGCAGTCAAGAATTCACAGCGCGTGTCTTTGGTCAGGTTCCCGGCCAGGACTTGTTTTTATTGCTTTTCAAGGGAGCGACTTGAGCTAGTTGTTACAAGGGAGCAGACAAAGAAAAGTATGGATATCCCACTCATGCATGCGTTTCCGCACAAAGGAGTCTGTCACGATGCAATTCTCAGTCAGTAGGCATTTATAGAATGTGTGACAGTGGGAGAAGGCTTCCTACCGCAACAACAAGGAGATTCTGCTCTGATGAACCTCAGACAAAAAGGCAGCCAGTGTTGCTGGCACCGCAGATAGTCTTGATAAAATGTGTCAATACACAGTCGACCAATGCAACGGCCTGTCACATGATATGAGGAACAGGAGCAAAGACTTACGCGGCGACCGTTCTGGCAGGCGAACAGAGAGCAGGGCGCGCGCTGCGAGCTGCAGCGGCAGCTGGAGGCCTGGATGCGGACTGGGGCAGCGCACTGGGGGCCTAGAGTCGAGCAGGACGAGCCCTGGCGAGCCTCCAAGATGCCGGCGTCATCACGGGCATCGAGGAAGGTCTCGTCGTTACGGGCCTCGAGCTGGACGTCCTCGACGTTGTCGGGAATCACAGCAGCAGCCACGCCGAGGGCGAAAAAGAGGACGGCGGAGAACTTCATCTTGATCAGAGTCTGTGGAACAGGAGCTTTTGACTTGGGTTTCAAGGCTGGTGAGAGCTGGCGAGTCGATGTCTTCAGTTGTGGTGTCCGGGCCTGGTGGATGAAGAGAGAAGACAAGACCAGAAGACGTGATTCAGAGCTCCTTTTATAGACCTCTTGACACATCCATGACGCCGACTCCTTAGTTTTGTCCCTCAGAAACTTGTTGAGTTCGCCATCTCTGATTGTAATCAGCAACTTGGACGTGGCGTCAGGCAGAGATCCAGGATAATTGGGCGTAAACACCGTCTGGCGCAGCAATGCAGTACGACTCTCTGGCCGTATTTCTTGAAAATATCCCCGTAAAGGGAACTAAAATGTACTGAGCAGTCTTGGAAATCGATGGTGAATCGAAGCGGGCTTAGAGGAGCCAGAGGAGGTTGTTGCTTTCGGTCCTGATGATGCAGGACTGTGCCATAGTCCTACATTTTGGCCTGACCAGTCAATATACAATATAAGTTCAATTAGTCAATTTCATTCCCGAATGGAACGGCGGCTCTCGGCGGATGTAACCCCCGCTTGTCGCCAAGGGACGGGAACTTGCAGGTTTGCGGAGTGGACAGCGGTTTTGGTTTGTGCAGACGTTGTGAGCCTTCATCAGAGAAAGGTGTATTGATTACCCTCGGGGGTAGGACTTACGAATGGGGAATAGAATGTTCGGTTGAGATGCAGTCAGCGCGACCGCTAGCCTGTCTGCGTGTAAGCCGCCTGTTGCAATTTTGGCAGCAAAGTAAAGGCAGCCAAGGATAGCCTATATATCCTTGCCTTATGTACTCGAAATTAGCCAGCATTTTAGGTGACTGTACGACTTGATATAGCCAAGTCAGAGACAATGTAACCTGCTCCCCGACCACGTAAGAAGTCGCCAGGTGTTCGGCGATAATACTTGTTCTGCTGAGAAGTGGCCGAGCGCCGCCGATGCGCATGCATCGATAGACAAAGGCAAAGTAAAATGGCTGACTTCCGCTCAAATCTTTGTGCAAGCGTGAGATGTAGCTGTGGTATGTGTTAAAGAGACGCGGAGTCGGCAAGTCGGCACTGGTTACTCGCCAAGAAGGTTTAATTATGCCCTCGAACAGGATGTTGTTACTGCAGGCGCCTGTGTTGCTCTCACATCGAGGATCAGGAATAACGCTCATGTCCGAGCGGCCTTTAGACGTCGGACAGATGTATGGTGAAGTGGGTGGTATTTCCCCTGCCCTATCCATGGAAAGACTACCTGGCTGACTCCAAACGTTAGAAGACTTCGTAAGTTCGTGGTAAAAACCATCTTGTCGGTGCAGCTTCACATCATTCAAAATGTCTACGAGGCCATGTCGGAAGCCATTCAGTACCTTGGGAGACGCACCAGCAACGAACGTGTACTCTCGTAGCAAGCAACAATCCTTGCAATTTAAATCCTTCCGGCTTACAACCTTCACAGCTTCTGGCCGAGTCGATGAAGCGCAGCGGAGGTCAAGCAAAACTCGGATTCTGGGTGTGTTTGCTGAGGCTGATGGACCAACGGCCTATTGGGATGTCAAAGGTGAACGAGCGGATGAATAAAGGCAAGAAAGAAGGATGGATATGTATGGAGATTCCGGTGAAACTGCCCAACAGTGTGCAAGAAGCAAGATGTTGGTCTTCATTAGGCCTGGAAAGGTGAGGGCTGTGCTGGGGAATAGAGAGAGAAAAAATGGACTGGCCTCTGGCAAGCCATGGTCCAGATCTCTGGCTTTTTTGACTATGAACTGTGGACACAAAGCCCCACTTCGCAGGCACCAAATGGTCTTGAGATTCCAAAAACAAAACCACGACGACATCACCTTTCCTTCACTCCACGCCGTCAGGCCGTGCCTTGCCATCTGATATCCAGTCTTCATTACTGTTCCACATTGTAAACTCTTCCAATACGACGCCAGTCTTGACGCAATAATTTTCAATAATAAAGACAGGATGGACCAACTCGGCACAAACAGTTCTACCCTCGACAATGCGTTGACCACAGCAGAGGCCAACGGTCTCATAACCGTGGACAACATCAAGGCTACTGAGAGGGAATCTGGCCAGAACCGCGAACTTCTCATTTATGGGGACCAGGCCGAGAATTCTCTGTGGAACACAAAGGCCAAGGACAAGCAGGTCAACCTGACCAAACGTATTGCCGACCTCGAGGCTGCCCTGGCAGCGGCCCAAGATGAAAACAGGGTTCTGAATAGGAACTCTTCTTATCTAAATTTCATGCTCACAGTAGCAAAGCACAAAGAGAGGGACGTTGCAAAAGGCATGGCCGAGCACCAGGCCGCCCGACAGAGCTCCAAGGAAAACGAAGACGCCCTCAACAAACACATAACCGCAGTCGAGCTCAGAATGGGAGAGTGCAAGAGAAAAGAGATGAACCTCACACGACGCGTCTCTGCCCACGAAGCTGCCCTGAAGAGTACCAAGACCAACGAGAAAACTCTCGCTCAACGTCTGAATCACCTCGAGGCGATGGAGAGGAAGATCAAGGAACTAGAAAACGATCTCGCCAAGCGCGAAGCCAATGTCGAAGAACGTGAGCGCAGGGCCAAGGTCAAGCAAGACAACCTCAACCGGCTCCAAATCGATATCGAGGCGGCTTTCAACAGGGCCAAGGCCAAAGAGGACGCAGCGGAGGCACGGCTTCGTGATTTGGCACAAAGGCAGGATACCGGCTTGGAGAAGCAGGCCACCACCTTGCCAGAGACGGAAGATGATGCATGGAAGATCCTGGAGATGAGCTGGGCCGAGCAGACTTTGAGCTACCGCGAGGCTGTCGTTGAGGCAAGGGAGCAGGAGCTGAACCGTCCGCTACCAGGACTCGACTGTCAAGAGCCCAGTCAGCAAAGCATCGACCTGCTGGGCCCCGATCTGATATGAGAATTGGCGGCGCAAATGACGCTTCAAGCGTCTCTTCTTTACACGCATGCTGAATTGTTAGAACAGTCAAGATTAGTGAAACACTAATTACTTATAACTAAAGAACTCTAAAACTTCAGTATCTTTCTTCTCTTCTCCCCCTGATTTCTCGACAGTTCCAAACCCTAACCCTTTAGCTTTGGTCTGGCTGCCCCACATGGCTATTGATTACTGTACTTCAGACCAACGGAAACAGCGGAGCTAAATCCGTTTAAAATAGCAGAAAACAGACACGCCTACGAGGCAGTCGCTCACAAGCGACACAGCGATCCGCTCGAAGGCGCGGATATCGACCAGCCCTACAACGCCAAGACTCTGACACCCACCTGCCATAATTTGTTTGGCTCCTTCGAAGTCTTCTTCGAGGCTATTCCAGACCAGGAACATATCTATATCATCAAGGCACTCAAGGAATTCGTCGGTCAAACGTTGCATTTGCCAATTGAGCGGACCCTCTACCCTACCAAGGAATGGAACATCCAACCTCCCTCGGCTCGGTTGCTCGCTATCCACAGGGCAATTGGACACATTCTTCACATATCAGGGGCAGGCGAGTATATCGAGCGTTTGCTTCGTGATGCTGAAGACTACGGCGTGCGGTCCGATGGGTCCACGGAGCTGGGGCGCTTAGTCAACTTGGGCCTCGGAGGATCGTTTTACTACTGCTAAATTTACTAACTCCTAGCGAAGAAAAGCCCCTCATTGTATGAAGTAGAGGCAAGCCCTTCCACACACAACTCGAGATGGCTCGCTGGGAGCAGAAACATACCCGCATGGTCTGGCCGAGCTTTTCCGTCTTGCTGTGCGGTGGTTTTCGCCAGGGAGTCCTTGTGATCAACCGTGAGTTTGAACCATTGCCGCAGTCCGCGTGGCCTGTATTTGCCGGATGCCCACCTCCAGAACGGGATTGCTCTTTGAAGCGGTTTCGAGGGTCTCTTGAACGTCCAGAGGAAGGCAAGGCTGGAAAGGACATGATCGAAGGGCCAGAAGTGTTGCGGATCCAAGTTGAAAAATGAATCAGGCCATCAAAATAATCGACCGCAACAGCTTCCTCGAATACCGCAGCACAATAGTCAGAGAACTCGCAAATAAGCAAGCCCCCGTAAACACAATAACCCAACGATAGGACGAGGCGCTCAGCGAGTGCCCGTGTTGCTGCGGCACACTGCTCCGATGTACCAACAATCCCCCAATTGGACCGGCGAGCACGTTCCCCACGCCCTTGCCAAAGTTCAGCAGTCCGAAGACCACCGGCCCGCTTACAACGTCCTCGGTCACAGCCATGCTCATTCGACCCCACAGCGCGGTGAACGCGGCGGCGAAGAACCCGTATAGAATCGCGAAGCCGAGCAGTATGGCCAGCGAGTCGGCCAGGTGCCACATAGTCAACGACGTTACAGCCGCAACTAGTGACGAGAGGCACGCCAGAGCATCGATGGGCACCTTACCATCAGATAGGTAGCCGAAGACGAACTGCCCAGCGACTTGGGACACGCTCATAGCGGCGAGAAGTATGGCACCGGATCTCTCGCCAAGCTCAAGCGATGTTGCGTTCGAAGGGAGGTACAGCGAGGGGAAGAAGTAACCGAAGCCTTGGAAGAGGTTTGATAAGGAGTAGAACCAGAAGACTGGGTTTCCAAGGAAGGACCAGTTGACTTTTGGCGAGGTCGCTTGCTGAGCAGGCGGGAGTCGACCGTCTAGGAACGGGATCAGGGGGCCAGTGGCGATGGCTAACCCAACTGCTATCGCACGAAGGCTAGTTTGATAGCCATACTTGGCCAGCAAATACTGAACCAAGAATGGCATCGCAGAACCTGAAACGCCTGACGCGCCGCAGAGAATGCCATACGCCATTCCCCGCCGTGCGATCCAATACTCGTTGACCATGATCAGAATGGGGTAATATAGGATCAGAAAGCCGATGCCGTAGGCTACACCTTGTGTCAGGATCAGAGTTTCGAGAGTTGTGGCGAAAGATCCTGCGACCAATCCTCCTATACAGATTGGCCCTTTGGTTTAGTACCAATGGTTAGTGAGACGCTTGGGCAGGGCGTTTGTCAAACAGTCTACCCAATGCGTCAGAGCTTACAGCCGATCCATATCATTTGTCGACGCCAATGCCCATAACGTTGGATAAAGGACATGATGAAGGGAGCTCCAAGGTAGCCTACCCCAGATGCAACCGTCCCAATAACACCGATATAGGGGCTGTCGGCGAACTCTGGGATCCTGGAGTAGTAATCCTGAAAGACGCCAAAGGACAAGGGAAATCCTATGCCGATGACCGAATCTCTGGTTAGCATGGACTAGACGACCGACGATGCCAAACACGATGCTCACCCCACAGTAGCGTCTCAAAGACGAACGCGGTGCCAAGAAGACGCCAGGCGGCAATCCCGCCATCGACGGGGGCAAGCTCATGACGGGAGCCTGCCCCTTGCTCAGGCTCAGCTGGACGGACCCCTGGCTCGGGCTCCTCTGCAGTCGGTGCTGGTAGCGATGACGGGGGACGACGTCCGGCAGGCCCACCGAGGGTTTCGGTAGCCTGAAGGGATGCAAGCGCGCTTAAGGTTATAAGCTCTGTGTTTGGCATTGTAGGACTAGCGCTTGGCAAGGAGTTAGACAAGCCTCGGGAATAATGGCAGCAGCGGCTGGTATGTCAAGATACTTTAAAACGATGCCAGCATAAATGCTCGACAAAAAAGTTCAAGGTTTGCTTTTTGCCGAGGCCAACCCGCTTTTATTTTGCCGAGGTACGGTAACTAAGTTAGGGCTCCTTTATCAAGCCCCTGCATATCTTTAGCAGGACCCTAAAACTTTGCCCCCAGATAGTACTGTAGATGTCCGCACCGGGTACAAAATTGCCCTGAAAATCGACAAACACGGACGCAGCTGGAAGGCTATAATCTTAAAGCCAAAGCCCCTCCGACCAAGGCCTAAATCACATGGATTGCTATGTAATGCGTACAACGATATTATAAAGCTATTCCCAATTATGCGGCCTGAAGAAATCATATATAGAGTGCGAAACCGTGAAAAAGGCTGGGATCGCGCTTTTCTGCTATTTATACGCACGCAGTAATTTCGGTGCCTTAGCGTACCAGCCGCTACGGGACGGTCGCTTTTGTTCCCATTAATTCTACACCGTGAAAGGTTACTTTTGGAACTCCACATATGTCAATACTGTCTGTATAGGAAAGACTTTAGGGCTCTGCTAACGATATATACGAGCCTGATAGAGGAGCCCCTAAGTTGTGTGGATAAGTCAGGATCACCCCAAAAATCGCCTACCAGATCAGCACTGCGAATAGTAACCCGTTATATTTGTCAGATTAGGTGAGAGGTGTATTCTGTCTGATAACAAGAGCCGATGGGAAAACTTGAGCGCACCGTGACGCAGGTGTCGCAGCGCTGGACCAGGTCGGCGACCACCTTGTTAGGAATATTATTTCAATATAATTTTGACGCTCTTTCGGGGTACTAGCCCGGCTCGGCTGCCCTATTGAGTTCGCTCCAAGTATTGCGGTGGACCTTGACGCCATTCTGGCGGGAGAAATCGAGAAAGGAGACGACGTTGGACAGCTCGATTTTGGAGCCGCCGATAGGAGTGCTTCCCTTAGGTGGGGGCTCGGGCTTGGGCAAGTCCGGCATATCAGGAGCATAGTAGTACTACGTCTCGTTCTGATCTTCGGTGGCCATAGGCGCAACGATGAATCCTGTCATCAGGGCGACTTTCCGGCTATTAGCCAACTGTGGGCCCATTCACAACGTGCATGTTCCGTCATCTCCAAGGGGAGACATGGCCTAGGAGTCACGGATTTCCCTGGCCGTTTTTGATGTCCGAACTGGGGGGGGGGAGGTGGTGG
>JARHUK010001377.1:13273-24806 GCA_031001725.1 Pseudopyricularia javanii | reverse complement strand
TCATTATGGCCGAACTGTGATCTACTCACGGTATGTGGCCGTGTTCATGACAATGAAGCCAGTGTCGACCATGGTCGTGAATTTTCCGCTCTTGAAAGGCACAGTATTCGTGTGACCGCCCAGCCTTTCGGCGGCCTCGTAGAGGTAGACATCATGATGAGTGCGGTTCAAGGCCCACAGTGCAGCTATGCCTGCCGAACCGCTGCCGACGATGGCCACCTTCTTTCTAGGAACGCGGTGAGTAGGTGACGACGGCATTGTGAAGGGAGGGTTACGCATGCGGATGGTCAGATGGCGTGAGTGGAGAAATATGACCGGAGAAGGGCGTATGTATTTAGGCCAAGGATCCAACCTCAGACCCAAGCAAGTGAAGGACGCCAACCATCTGATGGCGGCTCGCTGGAAGAAAGCAAATGTTTGAGACAGTGTTCGGGATTTATGGTATCGGGCAGCACAGCCAAAAGGCGGCGAGCCAGTATAGCATCCAAGACAACCTAGCCCGATGTGGGCCTAACGAGACCATGTAGCCAACAGCGTACTAAACTAGGTAGGCCGGGCCGTATGTGGGTGGGCGGTGATGATTACATGGCATGTAGCTCCCACGAAGGGCGACGCGCGTGAGACGAGAGATAAAACAAACACAGGGGGAAAATAACAACAATAAAAGAGCTGAAATGTGACGTCGTACGCAGCTGGAGCTAGCCGGGTAGCCATCCAGCCACCTTGACAGCGTTTTGTCGTTTAAAGGAACCGAGACGACAAAGAAAACATGTGAAGTAGCCAAGAAAAACCCACTGGCGAGTAGGCAACGTACATAGGACCATCTGCTGGCATGACTGGAGTCAGTGGGGACTCTTGGGCGGTTGGGTGGTTGGTGATCGCGTGCGCAGGTGCCGACTGGGAGGACCTTAGGGAATGAAACGGTATTCGGGCAGAGATGGGACGGATTACACAGCATTCAATTGATTGTCCGAGCCAGCCGCTATAGTGGTGGCAGGATGAGAAAGAATTTTGTGTGTCTGGAATAGTCTTGAAAAGTCAAAGACGTCAAATAGAGTCCTGCTGGAGGGACACAGATGCCGAGATACGCGGCTAGGACCGAGTTGGAGTAGCGTCACGGGAGGTAGTTTCGAACCACCGGCCTTGTAAATTTGCCGTATGCCTTTGGCTGTGCCAAAAATATCACAAAGTGAGAGTGAGAGTGGGAGTGAAAAATAAAAAGAGCAAAGACAAACAATCAAAACATTTCGAGGAGGTAGGTGATTAGACAATAATCAACTAAACAGTCATTCATTCGCTATCTCGTGTCACGCTCATCATCACAATTCGACATGTCGAGGCTCAACGGGACCGAACGCCGAAACGTCGCGCAATTGCAACCATAACGTCCAATTCTTATAAAGCTCCTTCTTCTTCTCCCCGGCTAATACAACTCCCAGTCCATCAGGTAAAACCTTGTAGACAGTGAGCCTGATATCTGCGTCGCCGGGTGATAATCAACTTTGAGGAGAAGAAGAGGAGCGGCGAGACGTCTTTACAGATGCGAAAATTTGCACGGGGGTTCTAGAAATAGGCTGGCTGGAGAGGATCCTTGTGAGGCTTTTCACGTGATGTGGCGGAGAGGCTGTGCATACTGTGGCTGTGAATGTGGATGTGGCTTTTTAACATGCCTGTTAACGGTCAGCACCAGGCGGCGGTTACCAGTCCGTCCTGCCTGGTCATCTCGTTTCACTCCGATCAACCCGTCATCAGATCGCCGCCCTCAGATCCAGTTACATCAATAAAAGCTGTCAATCCATCAATCAATCCCGCCACTTCTACGCACCCACCCGGCCAGTCCGCACTCGAATCATACAACCAAGGACTACCAACCGACGCGACGACAACACTCATAGTCACTCGAGGCAGCACCAAATCCCACTCCGGGGGCCGCCCTCACTCACACCTCTCCGCCCCACCGCCGCCATGTCTAACCCCCTCGACGCCGAGCCCGGAACCGAGCTCTTCAGCTCATACGAGGCCGAGCTGAAACTGGTCCAGGCCGACCTGTCCCAAAAGCTCGACTCCATCCCCGAGCTGACGGGCGAGCCGCGCAAGGCAGCCTTGTCCCAGGCCTCGCGCGCCCTCGAGGAGGCCGACGAGCTGCTGGGACAGATGCGCCTGGAGAAGCAAAAGAACATACCGTCGGCCTCGCGCGCCCGGGTCAACCAGCGCTTCCGCAACTACGAGACCGACGTCGACTCGGTGCGCCGTCGTCTCGAGGCCCTGGCCAGCGACCGCTCCGCCCTCTTTGGCGGCCGCTACCACGACGACCCATCTGGCACCGGTTCCGGCTCCGGCAGCCGCTCCGCCTCGGACGTCCAGCTCCAGCAGCGGGAGCAGCTACTCGCCGGTGCCGACCGCCTCGATCGCAGCAGCCGCCGCCTCAAGGACAGCCACGCCCTCGCGCTCGAGACCGAGGCCATTGGTGCCTCCACCCTGCGGGACCTAGCTCATCAGCGCGCCCAGATTCAGCACACCACCGAGGTCCTCGGTCAGAGTGAGGGCTACGTCGACAGGAGCGTCAAGACCCTCAGGGGGATGGCGCGTAGGTACTGTTCTCCCCAACCCCTGTCTTTTTCCATATTGGATTCATGCTCTTGTCGCGGAATCGCTGACTGACGCGCTCCCAACCAGGATGGCTACCAATCGGATAATAACCATTGCCATCATCACCGTCTTGGTCCTTCTCATTCTTGCCGTCATCGTTAGCAAGTTCAGGTAGAACAGCACGCTTTTGCTTCTGTATGCATTGTCTATTTGGTTTTCTTTTGTCTTCTCTGTATGGACACATGGAGTTTTTGGAGTCGCTCTTTTCAGGCAAGTTCCCGTCAATTATTTAAAGACTAGATAATCAATCCATCATGTACATACATACATCCAACCCGCCCCCAATGTGACCATAACTGCTGGCGTTTTCTTTTACATCATATGCCGGCATCTTATGCAAAATGGACATACTCAGTATCCCACTTCGAGGGCGTCCTGACCTCCTTCGGTGATCATGCCGCCAGCACAACAACTACGAACGAACTAAGAGGCAAACGGGCCAAGAGCAAGTGAGCTTACAGCCGCTCGTACGCGCGGCAGAGAACGGCGACGAGAGGCTTGTTACCTTGCTACTAAAGAAACAGCATGGTGAGCTTGACGGAGAGATAGACGCCCTTCTAGGTGCCATAATGAATGGAAAACCCGAGACGTGCCGCATCTGCCTCGACCACAACCCTGAGCTGCTTTTAGCCACTGGATCATGGGCATTTATAGCCGCCTGCAAAATGGGGGACCTCGAAACCGTCTCTTGACGCCTGGATCGCGGCGTAGACAAGAAAAGGGCGATCGAAGGCCTTAACCTTGCCACATTGCGTGGGGAGACTGCTATAGTTGCGGAGCTACTCAAGCGACGACTCGGCAACGCCAGTACGTCTAAGGCCCTCATCGCCGCCATCTACAATGTAGATGATGAGTCCACGGCAGTGTTGTGCAGCTATGGCGCGGAAAGGGAGACAGCTGCTGTACTTCGCGCAACGAGGGACGACACGGTTCTGACGGCAACGCGTCTGATTCAGCACAGCTTCCCGGTCAGAGGGCGATGGGCGGGAACAGGACATTCTCATCTCTACTATGCGACGCTTAACAGGCGTGGCAAGGTGTTCGCAGCCCTCCTTGATGCCGGCGCGGAAGTGGACTTATATGACAGTCAGGGATAATATGGTAGACGATGATGGAAATATCCCTCTGGACCTGGCGGAAGAGAGCCGTGCGGTAAGCTGCGCGGCTCTCATACGGTGCCAGATGGAGTAGCTCCTGGCGAGTCTGTTGCGGGTGATGGACAGCTGAGAGGGAAAGCCCGCTACAGTTGGTACTGCAGGTCCAATTCCTGTGACTCAGGCGCAGAGATGAATTAATGTTCTTCAAAGAGCTTCATATAACATACCAAACAACCGAACACAGAGATAGCTTGTGAACTGCGAACTAATATACCTACGCAGTGCAGTCTTGCTACTTGGCTTTGATAACACGCACACAAACACAATGTAACTTTCAACTTGGATATCAGACTATGTTGCCACAACCTACCAAAACCCGTAATGAAAAAAAGAAAAGACACAAAATAAGGTCTCGGACAGTTAAAGTTACCTCCTTGCCTTTCCGGGGCTTCGCTTCCCGACACCAGCAGCCATCGGGCTGCCCCGTTGCTTACCCTCGCCGAGCCCCCTCCGCCCAGCAGCGATACCTCCCCTACCTCCCCTACCGCCTCCACCCCTGCCACCACGATCAGGCCTGCCGCGACCACCACCACGGCCGCCATCGCCTCCCCTACCACCCCTACCGATATCTCTCTTGCCCTTGATAGCCGCAGCAACCTCTTCGTTATCTTCCATTTCCTCGTCATCATCGTCTTCGTTCCTGCCCTTCTTGTTGCTGAACTTCAGCTTGCCCCTAAGGCCCTTCTTGGGCGCATCCTTGCCCTTGAGCGCAGCCACGTAGGCGTCCACACCGCCGCCCTCGCCCGCCTCTCCGATCTCCACATCATTGCCATCCACGTCGCCGTCTGTACCCAGGATCAACTTGCCGTCCATGTCGACCCTGGCCTTGGTCTTGCCCGCCTTGCGCATCTTGACCGGCTTGGTCGACGATATCTTGGCCAGCGCGCTGCGTCCCAGCAGGTCGAGCGGCTCGTCCTCGTCCTCCACAATGTACGTCTTGCCGCCCTTGTTGCGGCCGCGGACCGCATCGTCATCCGAGCCGTCTGAGCCGCTGTCCTCCTCGTCGCTGTCGAACAGTGCCTCGTCGTACTGACTCTCAAACTGGCCTTTCCTCTTTCCAGGCGCACCGTCCTTCTCATCTTCACCGTTTTCCTTGGCCGCTTCCTTTCTCTTTTTGCTCCTCTCTTTTGTCTTCCTAATTCCTGTGATGAGCTTCTTGTCCGCATCAGGCGTGAATTTGTTAACTGTCTCGAATCCAAACCTCCGGACTAGCCTCTCCAATATATGCTTCACTTTGGACCGGAAGTGGCCCTTGTGCTCGTGGCTCGCTGTCATGATGCAAGGAATGAGAGAAGGCAGGCGCGGCATCATCATCTCCACAGGCAGGCTGGTGATGCACACCTTGACGAAACCCATGATACTCTTGACCAATTCACGGTTATTTGACGCAAGGAACAGCTCCACAGTCTTGACCACATCCTCGAGGGTCTCCTTACTGACCTCGGTATGGAACTCGAAAAGGATGCGCGTAATGGCGGTCACCGATGCCGACATGACGTGCGGGGTGTGACTTGCTAGTCCAGCCCCAAGCATGGTAAAGTATTCGTCGATACTTGCCGTAGCTGGCGGGGCATCGTTTGGCATGTGTGCCACCTTGCTGTTGTCGATAATCGCACCCTTCTCGGCTACCATAATCTCTCCAATCTGAACAAGAAGATCAAAAGCCGTATTTCTTGCACGCTCGTTGTGTTCCTTGCATGCAATAATGACCTCGGGCAAGATAGATGGGATGAAGTGGAGTGAGGTGGTGGGGATGAACGGGAGGAGTGCACTGATCGAAGCCAGCCGCTCACGCCTTGCCGGAGCAGAGACCTTTTCCAAGCTTGAAAGCAAAAGTGCTTGAAGCTCCTGGTGACGCTCCTTGAGCGCCTCTTGGCCGATGGGAGCCTCGGCCAGTCGTGGTATCAGCTTATAGGCCTTCTTCTGGAGCTGCGGGTCTTCGTTCCTGAAGATTACCACCGAGGCGATGTTGAACAAGGCCGTGAAGCTTGATCTGGGAAGATAAATGGACATTGTCACGACAAGATCCATAAAGGTATGCGTCGTCGACGGCAGCTTGTCCCCGCTTTCTTGGCTCTTCTGTGTGACAGGCTTGCCGGCAGACTCCTCAAGCTCAGCAGCAAGCATCTGGCATAGGCGGTCAAACGTTTCCTCGAGTTCCTTTGCCGGCGTGATGCTCAAATAGGCATTGGCCGTCTGTAGTATCGGACCGCGGGTCTGTGGTAGCGTCTGGCTGTAGACGTTGAACAGCACAGCGAGGAACTTCCCGGCCGTGTTGCCCAGGTATTCGAGATTATTCTTGGCGTCGGCTTGCGACAACCTACTTTGCAGTAGCAAATCATCTGGACCCTCAATCGAAGCTACAGCCTGGTTTGACTCGACAAGGGTCCTCAGGGCTCGGCAGACGTCAAGTCTAAGCTCGACTTGTTGATACAAAAGGTTGGACAGCTGCTCAGCAAACGCGTCGTCGAATGACTGCTGCAGATCCAAAGGCAGGTCGCAGTAGCCCGGCAAACAGGACCATATTTGTTGGACCACAGTCTCGAAGATCTTGATGGTCATGGTCTTTTCGGCATCTCCGTTATCTAGGACTTTTTGGAACATGACCTCAGAAAGGGGCACAAGCTCTTTCCTGAAGTGTGAAAGTCTCGTGTTTGTCGTGTAGTCACGCATGAGCGGGAGTAGCCACACACGGCCCGGATGGTCCTTGCTTGGGCGGGCCAGGTTCAGGGGCAGCGCCCCGAGGACGGCCTCTGGTCCCATTGCCCGGATTGCCTTGCCCAACAGCTCGTCGGCCTCTTTTTTCCCCAAGAAAGCGTCGCTACTCCGAAGGTCCCCAATGACTTTGACAACATTGACAAGCAGCGGGTTCGTCCTCCACCTTAGCGAGTCGAACATGGCCCCAATTACTGTGAATGTTTGCGGCCAGGCTGCCTGGTACTTGACGCTGAGCAAGCCCTCGACAGTCTTTGCCAGCTTCTCGAAAACTTTTTCGTCATATATTGACGGCTCCAGAATAACCCCTGATGGAATGCAGTTCGCCAGGAATGAGACCAGGCATTCAGACGCTGATGTCCGGATGTTTTCCGAATGCGAATCCAGGTACTGCGCGGTCGATGCGAAAACCTCGGGTAGCGCCTGGAACGTCTCAGTCGGTTCCATCTGCGCAGAAACGTCATATGCTCTAGAAAGAATTGCGATCCATGGAGGGAGAAGCTGAGTGTCGTTCGCCGACGGGTGCAGCTCCTTGATAATCTCCAACAGCCGCGGCATCTTTGCTCGCGCAATCTCGTCCGCCATCCCCTCGAATATCATCTCGAAGACGTCAAAGACGGCCATGGTGAGGTGGTCGTTCCCGCTCCTCGCGATGCCGAGCAGGAGCTCACACAGTGGCTCGATCTTCTTGCTAGGCCAGCCGCCGCAAGCGGATGCGATCGTCCTTGTGAGCTGCAGCGCGTGGATCAGCTCAGGGTCGTTTGCCGACTGTGCCGCGGCCGCCTTCTTGTCGCTCTGCACCGCGGCCACCTTATCCTTGAGGCTCGTCATGACGAACTCAGCGCACATGTCAGCCGCCGGGTGGTCGAGGGAGGGGCTCGGGGGCGGATTCTTGAGCACCGCCCGCAGGGCATCCTGCGTGCGCTTCCGGATCTTGGGCCGGGGCTCTAGTGCGAGTCCCAGCAGGCCGGCAACCGCCCTTCGCGGGCTGATCTGGGTGATCGTCATGTTCCACGACGCCGAGTCCTGGGCCAGCAGCAGGGTCTCGAGGCAGCCAATGGAAGGGCGGAGGAGCGGTGCGGGCGCATCTTGTCGGGCGAGCGCGGGAGCGAGGTGTGTGAAAATAGTTGTGAACTTGGCGCGGAGGAGAGGCTGCGCGACAAAGGGCGCGACAACGTCGACAAGATAGACTAGCGAGATGGCCCGGTCTTCGGCGATGGTCTCGCCTGAGGATGCGCGGCCGAGGAGGCTGAGGAGAACGGCAAAGTAGCCAGCGGCGGTGGGCTCTTGCTGTTGTTCTTTGAGTGTTTCGTCTATGGCTGCGAGAACTACCCGAGTCTGTTTTTTTTATAGCGGCGGCAACAATTAGAAATCGATTCTCACCAAGCGCTCAAGGCGGTGAAACAGGATGAATGCCACATACCGCACGCTGGCTCTCGAGATTCGGAGCCCGGATCTTGTCCAGTTTCTCCGCAAGAGTCGGCGTTGATGCCATCTTAAAGGACGGGCAAGAGGTGAGCTCGACTGGGTTGGGATCTGGCTGGCCTTTCCAGCTTTGATCCTGCAAAAGATCAGCAGAAGAATATTGGTATCAATCGTGGATATAATGTTTGGTATTCACGCGCTCGACATAATTACCGTCAATACAAAAGACTTCGCGGGGGACAAAAAAATTCCTTATCGATTTGGAGCGGGGCTCACGATTAGGAGCCCACGATTAGGAGCCCGTTCCGTTTTATCAATGCCGATGTGCTATGGAAAAGTGCAGGGTAGGTGCATGGTAGCTTGCACTAGACCAGTTGTATAACAGCATCGGTTTACCCTGTACCAAGACTGGATGGGCGTAATATATATCTTGAGGTCACTTTGTTAACAACCTGCTCTGACACAAAATGCTCAATGGAAACCTAACAAAGCCAACGGGAACCACTTTGCAAAGTGAAGGGACGAATGCCATAGACAAAAAAACTCCTACAAAAGGTAGGGTAGAACAAAAATCATATAATATTGCCAGCCCCCAATATCCCGCTCATGCAAATTCATTATCCGCCTCCTCGATCTGCTCCTTGATCCGAAGCAGCAGCGTGGTCTTCCACTTGTCCAGCTTCGTCATACGGTCATAGCTGACCAGGTCGTCCTCGAACTTTTCCCTGTCGTTGCCCTCCACGCTTTCGCAGATGTCTACTAGCAGCTTGCTCTCACGCGTGGTGGGGAAGGTTGGATCCATCTCGGAGTACTTGTCGAGTGCCCGGCGCGCCGATACCATGTCCTTGGTGGCCAGATGACAGAGCCCAGCCTTGAGAAAGTAGTCCTTGACCGAGTACTTCATCAGGTTGTTGCTGATGGACGCCTGTGACACCTTTTCGTACGCCTCGATTGCCTTGTAGTAGTCGGCGTCTAGCGCCGCGATGTCGGCCACCTTGAGCCAGAGCTTATTCGCCAGACTGTCGAGATCATGCTTATTAGTCAAATTGTACGTATATGCACGCACCCGCATCGCCAAAAAGTAAAAGAGAGAGTGGGAGAGAGAGGGAGAGAGAAAGAGAGAGAGAGAGCAAAAAAAATAAACCCACACAGCAGCGCCGTCGCCCTCATACCAACCCGCGGCAGCCTCGTATGCCTCCATGGCCCTCTTGAGGTCCCCCACCTCGACCTCAAACATTTCCCCCACGTTCTCTTTGAACGTCGCCGCCCGCCTGAAGTTGCCCTTCCTGCAGTACTGTGCGATTGCCATCTCGACGCACCTGGCAGCATCCTCAGGGCTCGTCTTGCGGTACGCCTTGAACGCGTCCACGTAAGTGTTGGCCGCGTCATCGGGCTCGTTTAGCTTGCCGCTCTGGATCTGCGCCGCCTTTTCAAACGTCTGGCCGGCCTCGCGCTCTGCGTTGGCCGGATGGGTTGGAGCTTGTCAGTAATGCCATGCATGTGGAAGACAGGAGAGATGCCGCAGGAGTAGATGACGAACCGGCTTTTTGCATCTTAAATGCATTCGCCGCCTGGATGTAGTAGTCCGCCGCCGTCTGCAGCTTCTCCTCCTTGCCGCCAAAGAAGCTGAAGCCGCTCGAGGCGCCGGCAAGCGCCTTGTCTGCCTGTTATCCCATCCCGTTCCGGCCCGACATCAGCACATCTGGGCCCTGTCGCGAAAGGCGGGGTCCTCGGATTCATGGTATACCAACCTTTTGCAGGATCGCGCGCGGGTCCTCGGCCATGATGTTATGTAATCGAAGTTTTCTCGAAGGGTTTAGTGAGTTGTTTCGATGCTTGCGAAACCTGAGGGTATGCGAATACGATGCCTTGTCGAAGAAGACGCATGTGTTTCCTCTAGCACGTCTGACAATGCGAGGAGCGGTTGCTGTCTCTGACATACGTCAGGGGTGGCATGTGGGGCAGCTTCCAACGGCGACCAGGATATTCCACTTTTATTTAGCACGGGGGATGAAGCTTCCTTGCTTCTTGGCGACTGTACATGACGGGGTTTCTACTTCGTTATAATATCCGGACACGACATCGAGGGGGGAAAAGCACCACCGCGCTCTCAAGATCCCCTTTGTAGCATCAATTCTCGCCGTATCTGATCAAGCCAGCTCATCTAGATCGCGCAAATGTCGACATCAAGTAGGGTCTGCACGCGCCTCAGCCAGACCTTGTCCCGGCAACAACGACACGACTTAAGAAAACTATTAGCAACATGCCATCCACGAACATTATCATCCTCCTCATCAAGACCAGAAACAGACTTCAGAACCCTTCTCTCCCGCCCAACATGGTCCGTCCGCTCCCTCCTGCTGCCAGCAGATCCTGAATCATCATCAAGAGCCACCACCCCAATATCACCATCCCACTTAGCCCATCTACACGCCCTCTCATCCCTCCCAACCCCAACCGACCCCGCCGCCCTCGCGGCCATTGCGCAGACCCTCCAGTCCCAGCTGCACTTTGTTCGCGCCATACAGGCCGTCGACACCACCGGTGTCGCCCCCTTATCCGCGATACGGGACGAGACCGCAGCTGGCCGCGCCGAGCAGACCGTGACGCTCGACCATATAGCCCACGTGCTTTCCCAGGAGAAGCCCGTCGGTCGCGCCCAGAGGCCAAGGAGAGTCAGGCCTGCCGCTGCTGTCGAGGAGTGCAATGGTGTCCAGGTTAATGGCGGGATACAGGAGAACCAGCCGGGCTGGGATGTATTTGGCGCTGCCAAGCGTCGTGCTGGCCAGTATTTCGTCGTCGATGCCTCGCCCACCAGATAGGTCTCCTGGTATGCGGTGTCAAATATTTGTAGACGAAGGCCGTTTGGTGTATCGCGCTACAAGTGCACCTAGTTTAGCAGGGTCCCTGCCAGTTTGAAGCAACAGCAACCATCGTTTTTTTTTTCGGCCACCGTAAGTAACTAAAAGAAGAAAAAGAAAAAAAACCCTATGATGCACATTAAGTACGATGTAGCTCCTTCGTCTTTCTTCCTTTACTCCCAACCGAGATATCAAGGCGTGCCAAACTAACTCCATTCATGAACAACAACAGGCAAATAAGAAAATTTGCGCCCACCGACTCCAACTTATAAATGTTCCCTGTGTGCCTATGCCATCTTACGACGAATACAAAGCTTCCATATCATAATTTATTCTTCTCCGTTGTATTGTTACCGGATATCCGTGTCAATTCTTCTTTCGGGTCCTGGAACCGGGAATTCGACTCGCCGGCTGCTTCTTCTTTGGCGTAAGAGGGACTGGTACTGGAATCTCGTTGGCCATAGCGGCCTCCCTGGCCACAGACTCTGCCCTCTCCTTAGCGGCAGCCAGCTCATCAGCAATCTTTTGCGCTCGCTTTTCGTGGTCGAGTCTTTCCTCCAAGTCCCTCAACTCTTCCTGATTGGCAGCAACCACATCGGTATTGATATCCTCCCAGCCCAGGTTCTGAAGAATCGTGCCGACAAGGTACTGATACCGGAGGTGGCTGTTGACCAGGGCGCTGACATTGACGTTCTCCACGCCGCTCTGCTTCTCGATACATTGCAG
>JARHUK010001377.1:0-10062 GCA_031001725.1 Pseudopyricularia javanii | reverse complement strand
CCCCCCCCCCCCCCGGGGGGGGGGGGGGGGGAGGACAAGCATCACGAACGATTGTCCACTACATGTTGTTACACTACCACCACCTGGGAGTTCTAGAGTCACACAAGTTGTATGCGGTAGGAAGATATTACGTATACACCTCTGCAACATTCTATGGCGATAGATCACAAGTAGTATCATTTCAGATATGCATTCCTTCGGATATGGCCCCTAGTCAATATTTGTACACTGCCGCTAGCTTACAAAAAGCCTCCCTTATTATATATTGTATCTTGGTTTACAGGTAAAAACGCATGAGGGAAAAAAAGGACAATTGCATTCAACATCATCAGTCATCACTGCCACCGTCACCATTCTGAGCCGCCGCTAAAGCCGTTCTCATCATGGCTTTCTTCCTCTTCTTATCGCCCTTCATGCTCTTCGGTGGCCGGCCCTTCTTAGGCTCCTGGGCCTTGTTCATCAGCCACAGGTTGAAGGGCCTCCTGGCACCGACGAACCCGCCATCGGGGGTATAGACGTCGATTATCGGCCAGTTGAGCTCCTCGCCTTTGCTGCTGCTATTGGTACCGAGGTCGATATTGTCGCGGTCACTCCTGTGGCTTTCGCCAAATAGGTCCAAGCTCTGCATTATACCCTTGTCATCCACAGTCCTCTTGGCTGGCAGAGGCTTGTGGAGGTCTTTAGTCCTCACCTGGGCCACGACCTCGACCCAGCCACAGCCCTCGATCAGGATGTCGGTCGATAGGATACGGTAGGGAAGACGATCGGTACTGATGTTTATCGCATCCTTGCGCGTGATGGGCCCGGCCCGGGCCTTGGTCACGTCCCACTTGAGCGGGAATGATCCGGCCAGCTTGGTCCTCTCGCCAGTGCCGGGCTCAGCAATGTTCTCGACGTTGACCTCACCCGTCTGGCTCTGGATAATCTCGGCCTTATCCGTCCGCGTTACGTGGGCCGGGATGGGTGTAAAGGCGTATGCAAGGAAGACAAGGTCTGGCGTCCGCGGCGTCAGCCGGATGAAACCACCCAGGAGGAGCGACCTGCCAGGAGTGAGGACCTGCTGCACCGGCTTCATGCGGCTCTTCATGAGTAGCATGTGGCGGTGCTCGGGCTTCACGTACCGGTCCATCAGCGTCCGCTCGAGACCTGGAAGGTCGATCAGCTCGCCGCGCCCGTTGCCAAAGGGCACGCGGATGGGCGAGGCTGTCGTACCAGGGAGGGACGACACGATGGGCATCTCGGGATAGTTCGTCTCGGGGCGCACGGGCGGCAACAGGGCCAGTTCATCCATAGCCTCTTCAAACATGCCGTCAACCTGGCCGTCCATTTCAAAGCAAGGCTTGTCGGCCAACTCCGCCCTGGCCTGCTCAATCATGCTGACGCCACCATCGGCCGCCTCATGCCTCGGCGGAAGTCTGACCTCGAGGGGCTTTTTGGACAAGGTCATAGTGGTGGGGGCGGCGTCCATCTTGCCCTTTGGGAAGACGGCCTCAAACAGGCGGCTCTTGCCAACGTTGACCTTGCCGACCATCCAGCCGGCGCCACCCCTTTCCCAGATATCCTGCTTCAGCTCCTTGGTCCACCAGCTGCGCTTAGAGCTGACGCAGCGCACGTTGCCCAGCCTGACGTTCTTGGCGGTGCGGCCGAGCGCCTCGCGCAGCGTCTCGACCAGGGTAGACATCAGGCGGTCGACCATCTCCTTCCTAGGTGCAAGGAGATCTGAGCGTGTGATGATGAAGCTCATTTCGATCTTGCGGTCCTGGAAGTAGCGGCCGTGGCGGGCGCGGCGATTGCGGCCGCGCAGCGGCATCATGTCTAGCAGCTCCCGGACGCGCGGGAGCAGCGACATGGGGAAGTCAGCGGCGTCAAGGACGTGATAGACGTGGTTATACTTGTATGGCGTCTCCTCGATTGTGGCGCGCAGGGATTCGACGCTCGGGTGTGCGATGGGCTCGGCGCGGGAGTGGTGGATCAGGTTGTGGCAGCGGTCACACGTCGGACTCTTGAACGGCGACGGCTCAGACCTGTCGGACGGAGCGAAGAGGTCCTCGACGTCGATACCCAGGGCGCGCAGCTCACCAAAGTTAACCTTTTTGCGGACGTCCTCGACGACCTTTTCCTCGGTCCGCTGGCGTGGCTCTGCCAACGGAGGAGCCAGTCCAAGACACCTTTTGACGTCCTTGCGGTCAGAGCTAAAGTATCCGGCGCGGTCCGGGTCCGAGAACTGGGTGAAGGCGCCGCACCCGGTGCACTGCGTTGGCAGGTTCAGCGCAACGGCCCTAGATGATGCGGCTTCAGCTGTTTGAGCTGTGCTGGCAGCCTGACCCAGGCCATGCCGTAATGGAGCCGGATCTGGCAGTGCTTCGGTCTTCAGCACTTGGCTGGGCCTAAGGGGTTTATGGCCGCATGGCGAAGGGTGGAAAAGCCGGGCGGAGCTGGAGACGAAGCCGCGGAGAGCAGCGCACAGATAAATGGGCGAAGCTTCGAAAAGAAGAGTTGTGGTCCTCCTACTGCTGGAGCAAATGGAAGCTCTCATATACCGGATTGACTGCATAACCCTAAGAGCCTGGAGGGAGTGAACAGGCGGTTGAAGCATTTGTTGCTCCTCGGATTTGATACCGATAAATGTCCAGAAAAGCACATTAAAAAAAAAGGTTATTTAGCCCTGCTGCTGTCTCAATCCTGGCTCGACTTTTCTTTTTCGCTATGCAAACCCCACCACGACAGGTGGTCGACACCTTGTATTGCCCAATCGGAAACACGCCGTAGCGGCACTTGAGTCCCACTTCGGCGAGCCCACCCCTGTCCGGGCCCCCGAGGGCAGAAAAAACGGACGCGACCGCAGGAGCTCAAATTTGACATGCGTAAAGCGGCCTCGCGGGAATTAGACCTCCACGGACCCGAACACCGTCGCTTGCCGCCGTGATCTTCCAACGCCTGCTCTGTCTCATTGAAACCATTGATTGATTGCCGATTTATCCTCAAGCAGCGCGGCAAGCAGCCCGCCGTCTTGCCGCCACCATGGTGTCTGTCATCCGTCGCATGAACGTCCTGAAGCGAGTACGTCCGATAGGTTTCCACCTCCCGCTCCGAGTTAGCAAGCATCTCCATCATATTGACCCAACCCTTTGCTAATTGACCTCTATCTCTCTCTCTCTCTCTCTCTTCTCGCCAATGCAGAAGTTGTACAGCATAAAACATGGCGCCGCCGCCGCCCAGCTGCCCCCAGAGATCACCCGCCTGCACGTCCAGTTCCCGGTGAGGTCAAAACTAGACCGGCTCGGTGCGAGGTAAGATACGGCACTTCTCTTCTTACACCTGTACCCCCTATTCAAAGTCGACTTGCATGCTAACATCCCCGCCCCCAAACAACAGGAGATTCTGGCAACAACACCTCCCAACCCTAAAGTACCATAACCCCTCGGTGCCCATGATCGTAAACCGCACCGTCCAGGCCGAGGACCCAGCCCTGCTATCAGTCTACATGCGCACGCCAACATCGACCCTTTCCTCGCCCTCATCCTCGGCGTCCCCGGAAGCGGGCTCGTCCCGCACTGCCAAACAGGCCACCGCCGCCGTTAACGCTACCCTCCGCTCGTCTACTACCGGCGAGGCCCCTGCCCCGGCCCCGCTCGACAACGAGACCGTTTCATCAATCGACATGACCCAGCTTTCGGGTGATGCGATCCTGGCAGAGCTATTTGCCCGGACAGGCGCCAAGCCTGCCCCTGGTCCGACGGCACAGGAGGCGGCAGACAAGGCGGAACTGGACGCCATGGAGGAGCAGGCCAATGCCGACCGCGAAATCATGGCACGGTTTAGAGCCCAGCAGAAGAGAGAAAAGCTGGCGCTCGACAAGGTCAAGCGTGAGGCGGCCGAGATGAAGTCTGCCACCAAGGACATCTAAGAAATCAGTTCTGGTAGATACCCAAGGCAGTGTACAATAATAAAAGGACCACAGTTTAAAGAGAGCCCCCGGAATTAGGTTCCGTCATGTCATGAATATGGTATACAGTCTCGTTCGTCTGTCATTTTAAACCCTAGCCCACTATACCAAAGACACGCATTTTTTCCCGGTGAGACCATACAAAAAAGCGCCAACATGAAAATTCGGTCTGCTACAATAATGCTCCGTAGCAAACTCCTGTACCCAAGATGTGAGGAAGAAAGGGTAAGAACCCAAAAAGCGGTATGTAAAGAATACACTGGCCTACTTTACACAAGGCACCCCTGGACCTTAATCACTTCAAGCCGAAGCCCTCACTCTCGTACACAGCAACCCATAGCATCCGCTCCAGCTTCTCGGCGCTCTCGTACCTCCACAAGGCCAGCGTGTTGAAGCACGTCCTGGCCGTGGGGTACCGCCCGCAGTCGTCGCCCAAGCATACGACCTTGATGGTGAGGCTGGCGGCGCCCATGGCAGGGATCCTGTCGCTTCCCGTGATGAAGATGAGCAGCTTCCGCTGATCCGCCGGCGATGCCCTCTCAAAGCTTTCCCAGAACCACCGCAGAGTCGGTTCCTCCTCGGCGATGTCGCCGGACCATTCATCTCCTGAAGATGACGAGTTGGACCGCCTCTTTGTCCCTATCCTCCATCCGTCATACTCGGCAGCTGACTTGAGGCTTACCACGTCCAGAGTCTCCTCCGATCCGCGCACCAGCAGCTCTATCTCCTCAGGTCGGAACAGCGAGAGCGCATTGCCGCCGCACACGGTGAAGAAGCCACGCTTGAAAGGGTCAAATTGGCGCGCCACTGCCGTGTCCAAGAGGTATCTGACGTACAGATCGACGTACTCCCTACGGTTCGCATTGGTTACGGCCCGTCTCTCGCCCCCCTGGCACAGCGGCACCCGCTCGACCGAGCCGTATTTTTCCACTTCGACCACAAAGTCGAGACAAAACATCTCCTCAACATCCCCCTCAAATTCAATCAGCTGTCGCAGGCCCTTGGCCAACATGGGGCGAAATTCGGCCAAGTCTTCAAGCGTATACGTCATGGCTGGTCGTGAGTGGGCTGGCGACGGGCCCGACGGCTGCGGTGCAGCTGCCAAGAGTTTGCGAAAGGCGAATGGTGGGAAAGCGACATCTAGGATGGTAGAGTTGTAGATAGCGAGGCCGAAAACAACACCTACCAAGAAGTATTGATCTGATGTCTCGAAAGAGTTCGAGTTGAAGTAACAGTAACGTGAGTCTTCATCATAGACGAAGAGGCCTATTGGTTTTCCCCGGCATGTGTTAATATGCGCGACTCGTTTCTTTAAGCTCCTTCGCGGTGCTCCAGCGTAGTGCTTTCAAGACTCACCATGATCGGGGTTGAAAACCTCCCGGACAAGCAGCAGAAACCACTCCTTCCTCAGCCCTCCGGCATCGACACCTTCCTCGCCCCTGAAAGTGATGCGCAGGCCCTTCTTGATGTCCTCCCCACCGCTACCAATCACCTCGCTCACGGCCTTGAGACTGTCTTCCACGAGGCAGTCTCTCCGCACATTGAGGTAAAGGTACTGGTCAAACGATCGCCTGCTCATGATGCTGTTGAAAAAGGCATCCCTCGCCTTCTTGTCCATCTCCCGCTTCGCGTCATGCTCCAGTATCTGTATCTTAGCCCAAACGGACAACAGGAACGGGTATTGGCAGAAGGAGAACTTGACACGCTTGGTCTCCCACGCCTCAAAATCCTGCGTCAGTTCCGAGTCATCAAGCAGGGCCATGTAGAAATCCGACGTCGGCAGCAGCTGGCCCCGGGCGTGCACCCGACCCTTTGCCCTCATCGAGTTCCCATTCAGCTGGGAGGGGCCCACCCCATAATCCTGAGGGTGACGGCGGGTATAGTGGATGTTGTTGGCGGAGAATATGAGGGCCATGACGCGGGCTGCAGCCTTAACTTGCCAATCGTCGTGAACTACCGTCTTCTTGGGCTGTTCCTTCTGCTTCTTGGCCGAGCCTGAGGGACCTGCAGGGCCCAAGGCAGCGTGCAGTGTCGCAACCGAGCGTCCAACGGACACGTTTGGTATCAAGCCATCCGTGACGTCGAATTTGAAACCATGCTTCTTGTCATTCTGGTGGTTCAGACGGTATGCCATGAAGCCACTTACAAAGTCTTTGATTTCTGTGAACCGTGACTCGGGAAACCTGGACAGCCATGCCACAAGCTGATTATGACAGTCATTTGAAGAGTTGGATATCAACCCTAGGATCCGCTTGATGATCCCAGAATGCTGCCCGGACGCTGGTCCTGTACCGCGTGATACATCATTGGGCCAACCTCCCTGGTCAAAATGACCAGTAAACATGCGGGTTCCAGCAGCCAGTAATGGATTTGATAGAATCAACAACAAGAACCTCAAATCACCAGGGTCAGTCAAAGGACGACCCGGCCGCTTCAGGAGCGTCTCGGAGGCTTTGAGAAGGACCCTCTGGGCGTGATCTTGTCCCGCCAGTATCCTTTGTTCCAGCCGTCGTAGGTCCGCTTCAGGTGCCGGGGTAAGCTGACCGCCTGCAACCATACCGTCGTACACGGCCTTCCAGGGCTGGGCTGCGTTGATAACGATGCTGTACCACTCTTCCATTTCTGACCAGTCCAGGCCCGGAGATTTAGTAGCCGGCGTTGGCGCTATCGGTATTTCTTCTGGTCGAGTTCCGTTGGTAGACCCTCTGCGTGCAGTATCCTCAGAGCCACCTGTCCACCAGGAGCCGTTTTCGGCAAAGTTGCCCAGTAACAGCAGCTTTGCATCCAGCTCTACTAGAGAATCATCGACAGCCGACGAAGTAAGTTTGCTGTGGGAACGAACGTGGCGTGGCGCAGCTGATCGCTCTGGAGCCCGCTCAGGGGCTCTCCTCCGAGGCTCGTCTACGGGCCGAGCATGTGATACCGGAGCCTTTCGCCCGCCGAAGGAGGACTGCAAGCAGCGGTACGAGGTAAAACATGTGACCAAGTAATCTTCTAAAGGCTTAAACATCTTTTTGAGATCAACATCATGGACTATTCCGTTGCTGTTTTGCCTGCTGTGTTGTTGCCTCAACAGTCCGTCCATCGAAGGGCGCTGATCCGGGTATGACGTTGAGTATGACCTCGGCGGGAGGTTACTTGAGTTAGGGAATGAGCTGGGGGCCTCAAGAAAGGGGCTCTCGGTCAGTTCTGGGGCCAAGCGAGTGGATTCCTGGTTTCCGTTATCCCATGCGTGCACACGAGGCCTCCCAGGCCCATGCTGGGGCACACTCGGTGGTAATGAGGCCTGCGCTTTTTGCTTGATCTTGGCATGCGGTGCCAGTCCTGAAGCCACAAAATTACGCAAACATTGCCTGATCAGAAGCTTGGTATGCTCCAAAGATATCGCTTGAGCTAAGGTGTCATGTTAATGAACGGGGTAAGGCCACTCTCATAGAGATGTTCGCGCAGACAAGAATGAAACCTACAATACTGTGATAACGGGCCGCCCTCGTCTCGGGATCGTGCGGTACTGCTATCGTCGAGCGCCAGAGGCTTCACATCGTTGATGGTGAGACATATAGTACATTTGAAGACACCGAGATCCCTCGGCCAGCGCACCAAGGAGCCACACGTCATACAATTGCCCGTAGTCAGCTCCTTACTCGCAGCAGCGCCAGCTGCCTGCTTCTGGGGCGATATTCGCGCCGTGAGGCCACCCTTGGAGGGGCCCATTGGCAGCGGGCCGTTATATTCTCTCCTGATGTCGTCGTCGTCGTCGCTGCTCCCAGAATCGAATGATGCCCTTGGGGCCGGGATTTGCTTCTTCTTTTTGCTAGAGAAGAGTGACGGAAAGGGCTGGCTCATGGATCGGCCATGCCCGCGGGGCTGGTTGGCGCGTTTCCGGGCGAGATCGGAGTCGGAATCGGAGGATTCGGCGAGTTGAGAACCGTCGAAGAATTCGAAATCGGCCATTCGCGGTGAAGGGGTCGACGGGTAGTACTGGTTGCCGACGCCTCTACCCCACAGCTCAACGGCACAGGGCCCTGGGTTCTGTTGCGGCGGTCGGCTCCGGCTTGACAGACTACTAGCTGAGGCCTGACGTTGATGTATATGTCGCGGCGGCGGTAGAGTTTGAGGATTCGCAGCTATACTCGGGGGTAGCCGCGGCCTCAGAGGCGACTTGGGTGGGTTTGGAGACGGGAGTGGTGGATGTTGATATTGTTGCGACGACTGTGGCATTAATGCCGAGACGGGCGGGCGAGGTGGCGGGGAGTGCGAGGGCGGCGGCGGAGGAGGAAGGGGTTTTCGGTTGAGGTACTGTTGTTGTTGTTGTTGTTGTTGTTGCTGCTGCTGCTGCTGCTGTTGTTGTTGTTGTTGTTGTTGTTGTTGTTGTTGTGGCAGCGATTGTTGTTGTAGTTGCTGCGGGCGGTGATGCTGCAGGTGTTGTGAGTGCCAGGCCAGCGACCGATACTGTTGCTGCTGCGGCTGCTGGTCGTCAAGGGGAGGCGGGCCAGACCTGGCTTGCCAGGGAGGTGGAGACATAGCTGGACGATGTAAGGTAGTCGTCGGGTACCTAATCTACCTAGGTAAGCTGGGCTCAGCAGCTACAATCAAGGGCGTGTGCTCGAGTCGGTCGTTGACTGTTGGTTGAGGTTGCTTGCCGAGACAGCAGCTCTTGCTGAGTCGTCATAGGAGTGCTGAGGCGTAGTGCAACCTGTGGCAGGAACCTGTGACACAACCTGTGGCAGCAACCTGTGGCCAAACTAAGATTCGAACATGAGTTCAAGGATGAGTACGAGGCCGCGAGACAAAGCGAGTCCTGGGCAACCAACAACAACTTGGTCAAGTCGAGTCGTACGTGTTTATGCTATTGGGCCGGTTGGTATTTTGCGTAGGAGTTGGTGCAATTGCAGCCGTGTTTGATGGCCCGCGATGGGCTGAAGATGAAAAGGAAGTTTTGCACAGGACGAGATGCAGACAGGGGGCCCCGTACCATAACAAGGGGATGGATGTTTTCCAAACAACCTTGCACATTCGGATGGATGGTTACAATGAATCAAAGACCAGATCGTGCAGAGATGAATGGATGGGTGTACTTTGCAATGCAATGCAATGCGGCGCAGTGGAGCTATGTGACTTTTGGTTAATTAGGTACTGTACCTAGGTCGGCCGGTCGGTACCTTGGTATTCCTTTGCTTCTCAGCTGTGTATCCGTACTGTAAGTACGTTTGTAATTAGATCAAAATAAAGTATCTGAAGGAACAGTGGGCCTGAATTAGCCTCGGTTGGTTCAGTTCTATTCCCGTTCTAGAGGATAATTGATTCTTGTTTGTTCGCAATGACACCTGAACCAGAACTATTTAGTTGTCGTCTCCGTGCCGTTGTCAACAAAACAGGGGTGAGATTAGGGTAGCACCAAGCACCACGGGGCAATAAACTTTTGCCGTTGGACTTTTGAGCCCGGCGAGCACGGACAGGCGAAACAGGGACCAAACATTAACTTGATCGGGCTTTTGGTACTGTAGACTCGTTATGTGTGTGTGCGCGCGTGCGTGTGCTGGTTGGGATGACAACAACTAGGTGCTTATCAGATAGGTTAGCTCGCTTAGGCACTCATTTGGTATTTTTCAATAGAAAAAACGAATAAAAAAAACTGTAATATAGACTCTTTTCTTTAGCGGTGATGCGAAGATGTGTGATCCCAGTGGAGTCGAGCTGACGCCAACAAATCACTGCTGCATAGTGGACAGGGACACGGCGAAACGTTGGCAGGCACAAGACTATTTTTATTCTACGAGTACGAACAGAATGTCGGTGTAATTATCTTTGTGGTTTCAAAACGAGGTCAAGTGAGAAAGAGAAGGAAAATATAAAAGAGAAAACGAAAGGAAAGAAGAGGGGGGAATGAGAGGAGAAGGGAGAATGACAAAGAAAACAAGGGAAGAAAGAGAAAACTACAAAAGAAAGTCCGAACTTCTAAGCGATCAACGACGATCCGAGGTTTTGGTGGGGGGTCTGCCTGTCAGGGACCAAAACCAACCCTTTGGGTATGACTGGGCTGAGCCGAGCCGGATGCAACCTCGATCCCCGCAATCGCTTTGCAGAGATAACTTCCCGTTTGTTCTAGACTCGAG
>JARHUK010001367.1:34872-47384 GCA_031001725.1 Pseudopyricularia javanii | reverse complement strand
GGCCACGGTATTAAACGGGGGACCTGTTTCTCGAACAGTTCTGTTTCTGTTGTGGGCTTTTTTTTTTTATCGCTCGGCCCGTGACCGACCTTTTCTGTTCCCCGCCCGCCATTTTCCGTTCCTTCGGGTTATCTGCGGGCGGGCTTTGCGGGAAAAGCAAGAAGGAAAAAAAAGGCTGGACCGTCAATAAAAAATAAAAGCCCATGTGTGGTCACGAGCGTGAGTTATGGGATGGTATGGTATACTGTAATTACATGATTCTTCCAACGACGCGGCCGCTGTCAGCAAAACCCCCCATCCCACACCCCCCAAAAAACTGGGCAGTCGAGGAAAGTTTAGGAGAGTACCTAAGGAAGAAAAGAGCGAGTTAGCTAGCCATGTCCTTGTCCCATGTGTGCTCCATGCACATGCAGCCTTGGGAAGAGGGCCTGAATCGCCAAACGGTCTGGTTTGTACCTAGGCTGGCCCGAGCTTTGTGCATCCGATTACTCTCTAAGCGACTAAGAACTGGCAGGGGTTGGTTAGCATTTCTGGAGAGCGTTGCAGAGCTGGAGCTGAACAAAAAATAAAAAAATTAAACAAAGTGTCTGCAGAGTGTAGTGTTGGGAGCTGACGGGGACCACCCCCCACAACGCCCGTCGAGTATTATATATACATAGAAGTGGTGTGTTAATGGTGTGTTACATTTATGCCTTATCCTCCTGATTAGGAATGCAGGTAATGGTAGTTAAGTACAAGGGAACTTGTTGATGTGAGGTTGGCACAGAATGACAACATAACAAGAGGCATGCACCCACACACACCTTTTCAAATTTGCTATCAAAAAGTCAGGAGGAGGATGGTGCATAATCTTTTTCTTCTTTTTTTTTCGGTAGTCTGCGACCCTTCTCATGTTCATCACCACGGGGTTCCCAAGATTGTGACCTGCTGGGCCTGGATAATTATCCGATATCGACGACTTTTGCCGCGGGACATGCTCCCTGCATCTACTCAATGCAACGCAGGCCATTGGTCGATGGGCAAGAGCACCGCCCAGGGATGTCTTCATCGAATAAGGTGAGGCATCGGTCTATGTATACGCGCTGTGGAGTAGGGCGAATGGCGTGTTATGGTCGACTCACGCCCACCATCACCGCCTATTGTAGGAAATGGGGACGGGGACGGGGGTTCCATCTCTATCAGCTGTTGCTTCTGACAGTCAGCTCGCAGCCCGGACAAGGGCAAGTCAAGTCGGCTTGGGGGGGTATGGGGTACCGAGCGAACCCCGAACGACAAGACGAGGAGCGAGCAACGGAAAGACGACGATCTGTTGCACATGTTGGGAGCAAAGTGGTACATGGCAGAACACACACATAAAGTGCACAAAACGGGTAGCAGCTCGTCTTCGAGATTGTAATCACCGGACATGGTTCAGTGGGCTGGAGGGGGTAGGGTTACATTGGGTGGTGGAAGATTTATCAGAAGGAAAAGAGAGAGAGAGAGAGAGAGACTGTGAGAAAGAGAATGTAAAGGGTGCTGCTGCTGTTGCATTAGGGACTAGATTACCCTTTGCATCTCTTCTGTTTTGTTTTCCCTCATTCCTCCGCTCTTTTCTTGCGGTAAGTAACAAAGACAAGAAATCAGCTGATGGCGTTGATGTGCGTGCAGCCCGCCCCCCGGTACTGCACAAATGCCTTTCAATGTACCCTTGAAAAAGGATGATGGGATGGGCGGGCGCATAAAAACCCTCGCGGTTGCCGGTAACAAGGCCGACAGACGACTAAGCATGGGGGTAGGTAGCATTGATGGACAAAAAGAAAATGCGGGCGGGAAGCCGGGCGGGTGTGTGGCATTGGATGTTCATGGGCATGGATGGTTTGAGAGGCGACAAGGCAAAAGGCAAGGCAAAGGCAAGGCAGAGGAGGGCAGGTGGGCTCTGTTTTGAAATGAGGGTCCCCGCCCGCTTCCTTTTACCCGTCGCCATCAGGTCGATCTGAAGTGAAGCTGGTGAGACGAGGCAGATGATTTATTTATTTTTTTCGTCGACTCGTAGGTACCAGGTGGTCTGCCGTTGTTGCTTGCGTTGTGCTGGAACAGGACCAGAGTAGTTGGGAACCCGGTTCGATGCTGCGTATCTTTATGCCGGCACCTGTATTGCATTATGCTTTCATTGTGCTTTCGGGGTTTATTTTTTTTATACATTTTTTTTGTTTGTTATTCTTACCTAGGTACATGAATTCATAAGTCATTGGATAATAACGAATGCTATCTAATCCTAGCTACGGTACCTGATCTGCCTTCAGTATGAGTGAGATCAAATCCGAGCTGGTATCCTGCCTCAGCCGTCTACTGAAATGGGAAGCTACAACAGAGTGCTATAGCGACCATACAGACTCAGACCCACACCCCACTTCCCCAATCTCGACCTTTGCCCCGGCGCGGCCCTTGTTCGGCGCTGAGAGTGGAGGGAGGGGATATTTTTTATGATGAAGGGTATGTTTTTAATGAAAAGAAAGGAGAAAGGAAGAAAAAAAATGAAGAGAAAAAAAAAAGAAAATAAAGAAACCCCCCCTATGGATCCCATGCATACCAGACGCATAACCGCCCGTCTGCCGCCCTTGTGCCGAACTAGGTAGGTAAATAGGCTGGGATTGCTGGGTTTTGGGGGAGCTTCGACCCACGCTTTAGAGCCCTGCCCGCCTGCCCTGCAAAACTGTTCCAAAGACGGGCATTTCTTGTGCCTCGCAGGGCAACCACGAACCGAGAAAATATTCTCGCGCTGCTACTGCTGTTGTTGCCGCTGCCGCCGCCAACGCTCCATCAACCTTCCATCTTTCTCCCATTTTTTACTTCTTTTGCTTCTTTTGTTGCTTTTTGAGCCTGCACCCCACTCCCAGATACCCGGAACGCTTGTTTCTTCGTTAAGGGTTTCTATCTTTTTTTTATTCTCCATATTGACATCCTGGGGACTTTGTCGTCACTCTCGTCGCCCTCGGGTTCCCCCAGCGGTCTTCATGCAACCGAGCCAATAAGTGCGCTTTGGTGGGTGTGTCACCACGAATCAACCAACCACTGTTGCTACTACCTGCTCCCGAGCCCATGAGCATGAATGACTGCCCGCTGCTGCTGCTCATAGGAAACCGGCGACCACTTGCAGATCACCTCCTGCGGAACCAGTCGACCGTTCCCGCTACGCCAACGCCGGACCAGGCCGTAACGACAAACTAGTCTGGTCATTTTCTACATATCACCGCCCACCGCCTCTGCAATGAATAACGCGCCGCCGCTTGCCTTGTTGATGTATGGAAGCAGAACCCTGCACGTAGGCGGTTGGCAGGCGGCAGGCGAGTCACAGCCACTCTTCCATCCCGGTGCCCCCTCGCTGTTTGCGCCGATTCTTGGGACGGAAATACCCAGCTGGTAGCGAAAACTTCCACGGGGTGAGAGAAAAGTACTCTCTGCCTTGCTGAAGCCCAAAAGCATCTACCTACGCGGGGCCGGAGGGAAGGAAAGCAGTTCCGAGAGCTGAGAAAGGCGGAGGCGGTTTTCAGCAGTACAGTCCCGCAGAAACCGGAGGGGGGTCGAGCCTTGAGCACCAACTGCACAAGGTGGTGCGATCATCGCTGTTCCACGAAGCCCTCCCAAGATCGGGCTGGACACAGCACTCAAAAAAAATCAGACAAGACGGTGGGCCAGCCGCAAAATTCTGGGCGATTAACTCACCCGTCTAATAAGGGACCAGGGTGGGTTACAGAGACAACAAGAATACAGAGGAGACAAGAAAGAAAAAAAACTAGGGACGACTGCATCAGCAACGAATCAGGATCTGCGCGACCAAAGATCCTGTGGCACGGCTATCCAGCCCCGGGGGCCCGACCCTGACGCCCTTCCGCCCCAACCGGCCATGGATGCCGAGGGCATGCCGCCGGCCTCGGCCGGCTTGGATCGCCATCATTCCGCCGTGTCCTACACGTACGACCCCTCTCTCGAGCCAACCATCCGCGCCCTCCTCGATCAACAGCTCGAGATCCAGGCCAAGCTCGCTGCCCTGCTGCCCAGGAAGTATGGCCCAAACATTCGCATGGAGCTCGAGATGTTGCGCCACAAGCGCCGCGCTCTGCTCTCGTACGCCGAAGAGCATCGTATGTAGTAGCCTACACTCCCTTCACTCGCTTGGCGCTACGCTTCCATGCATCCCGCCTACCTACAGCTGTCTCGTGTTACTCGGCAACACGCTCCTGTAACCTTCATCACGCTGTCCCCAACTTGGCGTCGCACTATGTACTGACATTTCCCCCCCTTACCAGATCTCTCTGGGAGAACACCGATTTTGTCAGAGATTGAGGAGGCTAGATTTATCCAATATGAATGCGAATGCCTTGAGAGTGCATGCGTAGACCAAGGTAAGCCCAAGACTCTGTGCTCCATATGGTCCTGGTAGCATCCGTGCATCTAAACAAACAATTTTGCGCATAGGCCTGGATATCCAAGACCAAAACTTTGTCGAGACACTCAAACGTGCTGTGGAGGTCGAGGCACCTGAGGGATATTCGGCTTGGCTGGACAAAAACCTTTCCCAACATGACCCCATAGCTCGGTCGTGGAGGTTGAGGGACAGCATGGCTCCGAACCACAGCCCAGGAGCCGGATCACAGCATTCATACAAGTGTCACAACGACCGGTGTCTACACTATATATACGGTTTCTCCTCCCAGGACGACCGAGACCAGCACGCCAGGGAACACATCCCCCCGACCAAAAGCGATTCTGCCATTTCTATTTCCGAGAATCTATCCATGTTTTCCGATCAACAACATCACCGATCGTCGCTATCGTTCCAGGGGTTCCCACCTAAACAGGGCTCACCTCTTTTTCTCCCACCTCCAGGAAACACGCCTGCGGTTCAACTAGCACCTGTCTCGGTCGATTCGAGGAGCACCAGGGAGCCCCTGAGATCTTTCTCAGCTGCTCCCGAGTACCATCAAGGTCACCCCAGGCCATCAGTCGAAGCAGAGGTCGACCCTCTTCTTCCCCCGCTCAAGCGAAGCCGTGTCGGACAGCCGCGGCTCGAATCGATAGACGAGCTGAGACTGAATCGTGACATAGACCCTTGCTTAAGGTGCAGGGCTCTGCAAAAAGCTGTGAGTGTTTGCTTCGAACAAGGCACGGCGGTTAGGGCTGTTTCCGCTCCATTTTGACCGCCTCAAAATCAAGCTGACATGAGTTCTCCCTCGCAGTGCGACACACAGAGCACCTGCGCATCGTGTCCTGATCTGGCGAGTCCTGGCGAGGATGACTTTTGGAAAGCGCTTGGATGTCGCAGAGGACCGTTGGCGACGTTGGTCGACATCCTGCTCCCTCGCAAGTACCCATGGCCAAACAATGTAACCAAAGCCTTACCAGACGCGAAAACTGACAGTTGTTGGGTTTGCCATGTCACAGCATCACTGTCACCAAGACAAATACATACGCCCATGGCGTCGCCCTTGGCGCCGAGGCGAAACATGAACGAGTACCTAGAGCGGACTTACTTATCATCGCCAGATGTCGAGAGGATGGTAAGGTCTAATCTTGATTTTGACGATGGATTCTGGTGGACGGAAGACTTGGCCAGCATGCCGACTATGAGCCCACACACGGCCACGTTCATAAGAGAACCCGTTGCGAGACCGCCCCCAGTGCTTACCGTACTAGCTGGGAGCTGGAATATGGGTGGAACTGCCTACAACTTTTGGCAGCTGCTGAAGATGAGCGGACTGATATCGGATTCAAGAGACGCCGAGTCCTCAGCGTTCCCTGTCTTGTATCGCGCGAAGCTGCTGCTGCGTGAGGTTCTCCTATACGATCTCCAGCAACCGGAGCCCTCGATACACGCCGAAACCAAGAGCCAGCTGCTGCAGTCGTCTCTTGACGACGCCGATCACTACGGTCGTTACCGAACCGTGCTCAACTGCCTTTCTCAAGTTCTAGAGGCCTTCGAAGACGTGACGATGCGGAAGCGCTTGCTCGACCCCAAGAGCTGGCTATCAGTGTTCTTCTCGTTGTGCATACTCAGCATGGTAAGGACGATCCTCGTGGACATAACCAGTGCCTTTGCCAGACAGCTACCACAAATCATGAGCCCGGTTGCTGCACCGAGTTCGGCTGCAACGCACGGTGTGTATAAGGCGCTAGTGACCATGTTCACACAATCGACGCCCATGGTATTGGACGAGCTAGCGGCCGGCGCGATGGAAATGGCCGAGGAAGACCATGATATTTTCAACACTGTGAACCTCATAATCCAACGCAGCACGTGGACGGAACGCGGAATGCAGTCTACGAGGGACTACCTCTTTCTCTTGGGCAGCAGCGGGCAAGAAGGTGCATTCTATCACGGCTTCGTGCGACAGCGGTCACCAAGTCGAGCGGGCATGTTTGGCGCTCTCCCGCCGCTGATGCACCCAGGGGATGAGCAGCGTACACATCCGCCTCAGATGCGATCCTTTGGCGAGGCATGGACACCGAGCACCTCGATGTTTTCTGACAGGGACCTTAGGGAGCCCTACGGGGCCAGGGGCCCTCAGACTGGCGGCGGCATCCTGTCGTCGCCGACCGAAGGTGAAGTAGGGACTGGCAGGAGACTTACAAACGGGCCAAGCAGCCCCACCTTCTCGCGGACAAGCAGTGCCGGTGCCGGCAGGGGGCTCACATCGCCAATTCCCGCAACTCGGATGAGGCCTTCATATCAGCGACCACCACTTCGGAGGGTGTACTGCTCCAAGTGCAACGAGTACCCAGAGGGTTTTAGGGGCGAGCACGAGCTTCGAAGGCACACCGACGCCAAACACGCCGCACTGGTCAAGAGGTGGGTGTGTACCGAGCCCATCAACAACGCCATGGCGTCTCCGCAGCCCATTGTGCCCCTGGCCAAGTGCAAGGCCTGCGTCACCCAGAAGAGGTACGGCGCCTACTACAACGCGGCTGCCCACCTGCGCAGGGCACACTTCAACCCCCACCGTGGTGGCAAGGCGAGCGGCGACTGGCCCACCATGGCCATCCTAAAGGACTGGATGCGCGAGGTTCGGCAGTCGGTCGATACGCAGGATCCGATGGACTCGTCGGATGGCGAGGACGAGCAGGAATTCAAGCCCCCCGCCGTTGAGTTTAGCTCGCCGAACAGCCGACGATCGCCCGGGGCTGATGTTTCCAGACCTGCCCTGGCTCCAGTAACCGCCCACGGGACGACAGCCCCCATGGCGCTTGGTCCGACATCCGCATTGCATCCGCCGCCGCCGCCGCTCAATGTGGAACACCCGGCACAACAGCCGCCGGGCATCCACATCCCGCCGCTCCACTCTCATGGGCGTCCTGCCATGATAATGGCAACAACACTAGAAATACCAGCCAACACGACAGGAATAGTATTCCAATCCAACAACAGCCCAGGGCCAAGCCCAGTCTCCATGTACAACCACCACACGCTGCCGAGCAGCAGGCCCTCGTCGGACGACCCGCCAAGTGGAGGAGGCCTGCATGCGACGAACCGGAATCGCTGCCCGCACCCAGAATGCCGGCGCGTCTTCAAGGACCTGGCCGCGCACATGCTCACGCATATGGAGGAGCGGCCGGAGAAGTGCCCCATCGAGTCGTGCGAGTACCACACAAAGGGCTTCGCGCGCAAGTATGATAAAAACAGGCACGCGTTGACGCACTACAAGGGCACGATGGTCTGCCCGTTTTGCGCGGGCGCGGGGACGGCGTACGAAAAGGCTTTCAACCGCGCCGACGTGTTCAAGCGCCACCTCACGGCCGTGCACAATGTTGAGCAGACACCGCCCAACAGCAGGAAGCAGCTTGTGGCGGCCGCAGCGACGGGTGTCGGCATGACGAGGGACGTCGCGGGGGCGGCCAGTGGCGCTGCAGGGGCGGTGACGGGTGCGAGGTGCTCCATCTGCCAGAGCCACTTCGCCACAGCGCAAGAGTTCTACGAGCACCTGGACGACTGCGTGCTCAACGTTATCGTGCCTGCCACGACGCCCAAGAGTGTGGGTACTGTGGGGAGCGCGAGCGCGGGGAGTGCTGCCGGAGGGAGCGCAGGGGCTGCCCAACATCAGCAGCTTCAGCAAGACGCGCCACCGGACGGCCTTACAAGAAAAGACTCCGGGTTGTCGACGGCGCCGAGCTCGGTCAACACCGCGCCAACTACGGCAGCGGGCAGGGAGGAGTTTGGGGATGGGCCGATCGAGGCCATTGGACTAAAACGTGACGGTACAGAGGATGATTTACATGGGGAGAGGGCCGGCGGTGGTGTCCAGTCTCCCGAGATGACCGATTTCAGGCGGGGCTCTACAGGGCCGGTGGCGGAACGGATGGATGTTGATTCTTGATAGGCAACACACTTTTTGGCCCTGGAACCCCCTATTTTATACATACTTTGCGTGTTCGCTACTACGAACCTTGCATTCGGGTTCCTGGCAAGGAGTCTGGGGTGAAACAATATCGAGGCGATACTACGGCTCTTTTCTTCTTCTCATATATATGGGTTTACCTATCTTCAAAGTCTCACTTTTAATAGCAGTGCGGATTTCTTCATGGAGCTTTAATGGAATGGAATTTGTTCCAGTTACAATATAATATCTATTGCGATCCCGGTAGGAATATTGCCGCTGCGCTCTTTCTCATGTGAAGACGTATCTCTGTGGCGAATACAGGGTCAATGTCTTTAAAAAGCTGAAGAAACGTACCTGCCCCTCATCCTCGCCCTAGACCGACCGCTTCCGAAAATATCATGCATGCTTCTCGAGCTGTCGAGTGATCAACAAGCCACTCGGTCTCACCCTCGGGTGCGTTTACTAGCCAGTTCATCGGCCATGCCCGGGGCTGCATAAGCGTTTGGGTAGTTCGCGTGGGGGTTTATTCCGCGTTTGACTATGTTTGTATTTTCCAATCATCGGGTTGTTTCTGTTGTCATTTTATATTCTGACCTTGCTTTGGGGGCTGCTCTGTGCTAGCTTTGTCCCATTTGACTAAGAAAAAAAAAGCGAGCGAAGTTGCGTTTTTGGCACGGCATGGGCATGTGAAAGAGAAAATGAAGCAAGCAGAAACATCCGGGCTGAGATGCCGGGCATGAATTCTTTTAGTCTGTGTTTGATATAGTGCCAAAGTAAGGAGGCATGGATTTTACCAAGAACAGTTTTTGCCTCTTTGAAAAAAAACAGAAGAGTGGGAAAGAAAATTAATAGTGTAGAGCGTACCAAAACGTTCTAATATCGTTCAAATAAATACAAACGCATGTTGAATGTCATCGCGTAAGGGGGTGAATGAAGGAAACAAGAGAGAAAAAGACAAAAGAAATATACAAGTAAATATCCCAGACTCTTCCTCTCGAGAGCTCATCGATAATTTCCCGCAATGTCCGCATGTGTAACCATCCCAGAAAGTGCCCCCCAGGAATGCTGTGATGATGAATCAAAATCCTTCCAAAAGGACAAAGCAAACAGTTAGCTGGGGTTGAACAAGAAAAACTCCACGTGCGCCCACCCCCGGAGAGAGAAGAAAATACAAGACGAAAAAGAAAATTTAACCCAAGTAAACGTAGGCGACTCGTTATCATGAACCCGACTAGGGTTTCCAGAAGCCAACGGGGATCATCGACACGAAAAAAAGGGGTCAAAGAAAAAGCGGCGTTGTGCCCAGTGATGCGAGATCACTCCTCTTGGGCCCAGCGCCTCTCCCTCAGCGGCATCTCCCTACCCTCCATAGCGCGGGACCCGTCCTGCTCCGCCCTCCAGGCCCAGTACTCGCCCAGCCTAGTCTCGGCGTACGAGGCGTAGTCAAAGTCGATCGTGGAGATGGTCGCCTGGATGAGGGCCCAGATGCCCCAGTAGAAGCCCGGAAGGCCGCGGTAGAGGTCCACCTCGGCGAAGAGGTCGTCTGCGGCGTCCGAGTGGTCGCCGCCGCTGGCGCCAAAGTAGGCCCGGATGTAGTCGGCGATGAACTCGCGGCGCTGGGCCCTAGTCGGCAGCACCGAGAAGTCGCAGTCGAAGCCGCCCCACTCGGCAAAGTGGTTTGCCAGGTCAAAGGCGGCGGGCGACGGGGTGGCGTACTCGTAGTCGATAAAGGTCACCGACACCTCGGCGTCGGACGAGGCGTTCTTGGCGACCGCAGCCGGGCTAGGCGGCGGGAGAACGATGACGTTGCCCGAGAGCAGGTCGCAGTGCGCAAAGACCAGGCCGTCCTGGCCCAGGCCGGACCGCTGGCCGAACTCGGCCACGACCCTGTCGAGCTCCTTCTGCAGGGTGGACTGGCGGTCGCGCTGCGCGGCCGTCTCGGTCGGCAGGGCTAGGATCCACTTTTGCATGACGGTCCAGACGTTGGGCTGGAGCTTCCCGGGCACGAGCTCGTCCATGCGGCTCTGGCCTCCGTCGGGCCCGCCGCCGGCTTGCTTCTTGGGCATGGGCAGGCAGGGGACGGTGCTGTGCCACTGGGCCAGGCGGCGGGCGACGGCCCTGTAGATCTCGGGGCGGCGCAGGTCCTGCGGGGTGGTGACGCGGCCGCGGATGAAGCGGTACATCATCCCGTTCTCGAACAGGGCCAGGAGCTCCGGGGCGAGGCGGTGCCTGGACAGCAGCTCGTGGTTCTGGGCCTCGCGGTTGCGGTCGATGATGAGGTCGGTGCCGTTGCCGTAGGCGCGCAGCAGGATGGCCTCGCGGTCGCGGGCGTCATCCTGCGACTCGCCGGGCAGGGCGTCGGCGTGGCGCGGGCGGGCCTGCAGCAGGGTGTTGGTGATGCCGTCGGTGAAGCGGCGGAAGTCGATCTCGGCGCCCCAGTCCGGGCGCAGCTTGCGGATCAGGGCGGCGGCCGAGGCCTCGCTGGCTTCGGGGTCGTCGCCGCGGTACCGGAGGTTGAGGAAGAGGATCTTGTGGTTGTCTGGCTGGGCGGGGCCGATGGCCGGGTCCTTGGGCACGACGTTGCCATTGCTGCCGTTGGGGGAGGTCGTGTGGTGGTGGCCGTTGGCCTCGAGGACGGCGGACTTGGCCATGTTGAGGTCAGACGTGAGCCGCACCGGCGGCGGCAGGCAGCGAGGGAGTTGTTGTTGTTGTTTTTTCAGCTCTTTTTGGGGTGGTGTATATAGAGAAGCGGTGGGTTTTGGTTTGACTCGAGACTTGATGTTGGAGTAAAGGCGATGATGTCTGTTGGTTGCAGTTTTTCGGGAGCAAGGGAAGGAAACAACCAAGCAATGGCTCTCCTGAGCTTCTTTGCTTTGTCAATTGAGAAAAACAAAATACAGACAGTAGGATGGTTAGAGGAGGTTGCAGGAGCAAAAAGGCAGGGTCGAATTTGCATGTGGCGGCGTCTGGTTAATGATTGTTGAGGCACCGCTTGAGCAGAGCAAAATGAGACAGGGTTCTCGATTGGACTGAGGATATTAGCGGGCGAAAGGCAAGCAAGCATTCATCCTCTTGTTCAACCTTGAACTGGGTTTTGTTTGTTTGCGCAAACAAGTGGCGCCGATCGACACGTGAAAGAAGGCAATGTTTTCGTTTGCATTTTTTTCCCTCAAATACCGGAGACTACGAACCCAATGGAGTCCATGTGTAGCTAGCACCAGAAGCCACTAAGTTCTAGGGCCAAGATCACGAGAGCAGTTGCCTTCCCCGGCCACCAGAAGCAGACGGCCGGTCTCGTGCGCCGCATATCGTCACACAAACGGCATGCGTTAGGTGTTTTCTTCAGCATCAGAGAACGTGGGTGCAACAGCGCAAGATAATGACTACCAGCTAGCGCCAACGGTGTCCGGAAAAGCTGCAGTTTGCACGGGCGCTACGTGGTACAATAGGTTCTCATATCTGAGAAAACCCAACGTACGTATGGCAAGAATAAACCAGTGGCAACAACTGGCATCCAGCCTCTAATATTCTCACAGAGAAACAAGGGCTTCTTCCACCTTCTTTGATTGTCTCCCGAATAAATTAAGAAAAAAAAAACATCTGGCCCCCGTGATTTCCGTCAGCCAAGAACGAGTTGCCTGCAGCTTTGGACCCCGCAGTAGTAATGACGCAGCCCCTCCCCAAGTGGGGGTCCCGGACAGGGGTGGAGCTCGATTGAAGAAGGACAGGGATTAATATTAATAATTTTTGGTAGACAGCAGCAAACTGCTCCTTCCTAGTTTTTTTTTTATTGCGCGTCTTTTTCCCTTTTCCCTAGCATTTTTGGCATGTGCTTTCTCTCCATCCGTCAACTGAACCCGTCGTCCAGGGCGGTGAGGAAGCCGCTACCGAGCACGGATACTGGCCCCCAATAGGAAGGCACGCATCCACACCAAACAAAACACATCGATACCTTGATGGCGACCATGGCGATGGCCTCGGGAAAGTAAACACCAAATTCCAACTACAGGCGCTCAAATCCATTCTTGATGTTTGATATATCTTGGGGCTGCCCAGGCGCAAATATAGAAGCAAATCAACTCTGATCTCTTGAATATCGCGGAACCTCCTCCGTACATTCATCAGTACATCAATTGCAGCTCTACCAAATGCAGCCGCGCT
>JARHUK010001367.1:0-26476 GCA_031001725.1 Pseudopyricularia javanii | reverse complement strand
GTCGTTTGTACTCTGTGAAGGGGGTGTTCCAGGTTAGCTTGAGGGAAATGCAAATAAAAATTTCGCGTTCAGGCAGAGGTGGACCTACTAAAGAAATATTTGTAAATCCTGACGCCGTACTCGAAAGTCTCGGGCAGCAGTCCCGTGACGAGGAGCAGCCACTCCATTGACCGAATCAGACACTCGTCAGGCAGCGCAAAATCAGTGTCTTCTGGGTCGGTCGGGTCATTCCCAAGAACCCCCGGGTTGATAACGCGACCATATTTGAGGGACGGGGGACCCGGCGCAAGTATCTGGAAGGCTTGCCTCTCCGTGTGTAGCAACGGTGAGTCTTCAACAGCCTCGCTGATGTCGTCGAGGTACAGCTGGGGCTGAATGTTGACAAACTCCACCATGTCGTGTCCCATCTTGCCTATCAGGTTCAGCAACCTTATCTGCAGCTCTTTGTCGGTGATGTGGATCAGGTTCCTGCTCATGCACACGTAGCGTCGCTCGCCCTGCAGTTTCGCGCAGTACAGCGGGATGAGCTCGTCGAGGCCTGCTAGGCGGAGGTAGCCAATATAAGACACGAGAATGTGCTCTTTCGTCGGCAGGCGGCGATCCGGGGTCGGGCTTGGGTTTGCAACCGCCTCAAGTTCCGAGACTGCGATGAATATATGGCTCAGTGTGCGAATCCACTCATGGTCGCTCAGTTTGGCGTAACCGCCGGGTGCAGAGCTCGCCGAAAAATGTACATCTTGAGGTGGGAGCAGCCTCGACATTAACTCGGTCTGCTTGCCGTTGGACCTCGACTCAAGAGCCAACACATCACCCTGTCGGATCAGGAACTCTTCCAAATCATTGCCAATAACGGAGGAGTGGAGTGTTCTGGCGATGGATTTCGCCTCGCGAGCAACTGACGACCGCAGTGAGAGCCCGTCTATGTACGACTTTGAGCTGTGACCCGACCTGGGGAGCTCAACGGCGCCGAATTGGCTGAGTGGTGATGAAGGGCCAAGGCCACACCTCTCCACCAGATACTGATCGTACTGTCCCCGGAGCTGGGCGTTGTACTGCGCAAAAACATAGTCATCCCATGTCCGAGCCACGGCCTCGACCCTTTCCCGGTCTCCCGAAAGAAGACCGTATACACCACGCTCGAAATCGTCCGTGCCACCGTTGCGGGCCATCTGCAAGCACATCCTCCTCCACAGCAATATGCGCGTCGGATCGTCGATAGAGGTCTCGCTACGGCCGTCCAACGCGAGCGGCAGGCCCGATATGCTGACGGCCCTCCAAGCTTCAGTCCGCTCCTGGCACCAGTCCCTGATCTCGCTCATGCTGCGTCCCCGCCGGAGCAGCTCGAAGCAGCCCAGCCAGATAGCTCGCTCAAAGTACTCGTCTTGGGGTGCCAATCTTCGCTTCTGCCTGATGACGACGTCGGGGTCGAGCTGCGTGACCATGGGGCCGTTGGACGTCCTGAGGTTGGATCCAGTAGAATCGGCCGTTTGTGGGTCCACGGTGCCGGCCATGTGCATATGCGTCTTGTACATCTTTATGGCGGTCTTGGTGTGAAGCCAGCCGTGGGCGAGAATGTCGCCGCGATCGGCGCTCTGCTGCAGGTCCTTGACCAGGTCGTCGATGTCCGGTCGCACGCGGGCGCTCATCTGCAGCCATTCCAGAATGGCCTTGTTTTCCGCTGCTCCTTCAACCGTCTCCAAGAACTCCTTCCAGTAGGGCCCATGTTCCCTTGAGCTTGCAGCCGACTTTTGGCCGTACCTCAGCGGCAGTATCCGCCTCAGAAGGTCCCACGTCTGCGCCTCTTGCTCCCAAAGTTCCAGGCGCCGCCTCTGTAACGCAGCATCGTCCAAGGGGGCGTCGGTGTCCTGGCCCGAGTTGTCATCGGAGGCGTTCTGCCACGACGGCGTGCCGCGCCGAGCGGTCGAGGCAAGTTTTAAGCGCTGTCTCAGTGCTTGCGCCCGTTCGTTGACGTAGTCCGAGTACTGCTCGACAAGCCTGAAGAGCCTGGCGAGCTTCTGTTGTGTCGAGCCCGAGTCTAGATTACAGTCGTCCAGATACTTTGCAAAGACCTCGACCTCTTCGTCATACGGAACTGTCGTCTCCTTGAAAGTCTCTTCGAGCAGGGCCATCTCGTCGTCACCATCTGCATAAAGGTCGGGTCAGGCGTATGTTAGTACAACGCATTCAAGGTCTGCGTCTGGATGTGAGCGATAGTAACCGACCTGAGTCAAGCCCGTAGAAGGGCGCGGTTGGAGCCATGGCTGCGTAGAGTTCTTTACCAAGCTCCCGCCGAGGTGTGATGGAGAGGTGAGGCTGTGTTTGGGGATCGGCAAGGGAAACAATCGGGGTGTTTGGTTTGCTGTCACAATGGCGGGGGATAGTGACGATATCGATGATTTACATGTCTTCTTTTGCGGTTGGAGGCCTTTTTTTGCACAAAGTCGATAAAGGCCCGCCGCCGCTCAAGCAAAAAGACGCGAGCAGAGTCGCGATTCCAAGCCCTGCGAGTTGCAGTTGCTGGGGAGAGCTCAAATAGTGGATCCCATGCCCCGATAGTGCGGCCCCACCTTAATGAACGTCCACAAAAAGTTCAGGCGCATCCACGAACATTGCGAATTTTCTCTCCTTCTTTCTTCCCCATCAATGTCACGGCCTTCTGTTTAGAGTCGCGGAGCAAGACTGTTCACTGCTTGCTCAGGTCAAAAGCCTCTCTGCGCGCTAGTGATCGCCTAGATGGAGCATGCACTCTCCCATAATGTTGCCTGACGCATCTTTTTGCTCGTTTGGGTGGACGCACGTTTTTTTTGGACGAGTGATACAAAGATTTTTTATTTCTTTCTAGAGTGAAATGTCCACAAGTAGACGACACAAACAGTTGCCTATCAGCTCTTCTTCCCTGCCGCCTCCTGCCTCTGCTTTATCTTGAGTCGCAGCAGGTCTGGCTTGGGACAGCTGACAGTAGAGGCATCGTCGCCATTCTTCTCGTAAAACGCCTTGCAGCAGTCGTACAGAGCATCGATGACTCCCTGGCACCTCTCCTCTTTGTAGCCAGTCTTGGTAAGGCAATCTGGATAGAAGGTGTGTGAGCTTTCGAACCGCTACCGGGGATGGGTAAGGTTTGCATATGTAGGAAGCCTACTTTGAATGGCACACTGAAACAGCGACAAAAGCAGGAGGCCTGAGGTCAGCATCATCCGATCAATCAATGAATAGACGCCATTGTGAACGGATCAACACACCGCTCTAGGATGGCATGGAGGATCGGTGCTAAGGTCTTTAGGAAGGGACTGTTGCGTTGAGTGGACAAGGTCAGCAGCTGAGCCGGTGTGATTTATAGCTCTGGCTGAGAATGCATATCCTCATCCTGCTGGTGACCGACCATGATTGCTTGGTTTAACCGCCCGGGTTGTGGGGACTATGTACGAGAGGCTTTTGAACAAAAGCTGTTGATAGTGGCCAACGATGCGATTCCACCTGTGTGCCGAGGCCAAGAATGGAATGTCCCTGGCTTCGAATTGATACAGGACGCAGATGAAAGCCAGGAAGCTGTAGAAAGAGAAAAAAAAAAGAAGAAGAAGAAAAACATAAACAACAAGTACTTGATATCGATGATGTTGTGAGGTGACTCCAAGCCTCTCGACAGCGGGTAAAGATGAGGAAGGCGCTGGCTGGGCTGCCTCCCCACCTCCCGGCCACGATCGCCCCACACTGCCGTCACTTTTTTGCGTGCTTTGCTTACCTACCTACCTGCCTATAGCCTACCTATCTATGTATGGGGACCGCTTTCACTCCCATCATCTTCTTCCCCTCGGCTTGTTCATCCCACGCATCAACACCTTGATCCAGGTTCACTGCATCGCTGATTGCAAAGCACAGCCCGAAACCTGGACAGAGCTCTGATCGACCCTCTAATCGTACTCTCCGGCACATCGGTAAGTCGTACCCTCCCCGTCTTCTCCAGCGTCGCACCGATTCTGCGCCACGTCAAACGACGGTCCATTTCGATCTCCCCTTGCATCCCGAAATCTTGACCTTGAACGTTGGAACCCCCACCCCACTACCTTTCACTTTTAAATCCCACGATTCAACGCGCGCCTGCCGCCGAAGTGCCTCTCACTTTGCTCCTCCGCATCTTGCAACTCCAGACGAAACCCTTTTGTCTTGCGAAATACGACGACAACGAACCCCATTATACCTTGGCCTAGGCAACAACTGAGGCAAGACGGACTACGAACTGACTTTTGGTCTCCTCCAAACCCCAGCAACGAGTCGATTCCACGTCCTTCGGCGCCCCATCCATATCCCTCGCGGAAAGGAAGCGAAGGAACCTCACATCTTCCTCACCCACACTCGCATACAAAAAATCACACACGTACAATGTCTGACGAGAACGGCGCCACCCCTCCTCCCGGCCCGGGGGCGGGCGAGGGCGGCGACGAGACGGTGCCCAATTTCATCAACATCAAAGTCACAGATAACAACAACGAGGTCTTCTTCAAGATCAGGAAGAAGACCCAGCTTGGGAAGCTCATGAACGCCTTCTGCGACCGCCAGGGCAAGTCCATCAGTCAGGTCCGCTTCCTCTTCGACGGGCAGCGCGTCCAGCCGGAAGAGACACCCGAAAAAGTAAGTTGGGTTCTCTGTGGAACAGGAGCGGTACTGAGATAGACAGGGTAATCTGCAAGCTGGGGAGGAAAAAAAGGAAAACTGAATATATTGACATCTCATTGCTAACTACAATCTTTTAAAACAAAACTAGCTTGAAATGGACGACGGAGACACACTCGAGGTGCACCAAGAGCAGGTTGGCGGTGCTTAACTTGCAGATCAAGTTTACTCGGCTACGGCCATTTCCATCTCTGTCTTTTAATCAGTACAGTGTCACCGGTGAAGGGGAGACGCCGGGCGGGAGTCTGCGGGGGAAACCCGGAAGGGGATGGAGAGGGGACGAAGTTGCGGGCAGCGAAGACGCCGCTTTATTTTACGACAAACGATGAAACCCCCTTATGCGACCTCCAAACAGTCCTTTCAGGCTTTACGGGAATCACGAAGAGGAAAAACAAGATAGTCGTTGCGGGAGGGGCTGGGATAGGAAAACCCCTCCACGCAGGGGCTCGTCAGAGCAAGCCTTCTCTTGGTGTTGTGTTGACGGCGGCTACTGGAGTCGGGAGGGGCACCCTAGATCCATCTTCTTCCTTGGTTTGTCTATGGGTTTCTCATCCCCTAACCTCACTATGCCGACCTCGGTGCGGCGGAATAAATTTTTATTACGACGGCTTACGCTCCAAACAAGTTCCTGCCATTTGCACTTTTGATACGCCTAAATTCACGCAGTTTTTTTCATCCCACCATACCCTCGTTTGCAAGGTTAGGACGTGCAAGTGGTATCGGACGAGACATGAACACCATACACGCAGATTATCGCAAGCCCAACGCATTCATCAAAACCTTCATGATGAACAAGGTTTTCTTCTCATTAAAAGCCAAGTAATTTTTTCAAAAAAGGAGACTGGAAACCGTGCTGTTTCTGGAGAGGCTTTAGGCAGGCAGCAAAAAAAAAGTGCCACCTACCGCGTCATCCAAAAGCGCTGATGGAAAACATGAACAAAAAGGAGACTAGGCTTTCTTGTCTTGTTGTGTCAAGAAAAGAAAAAGCCTTGAAGGAATGGATGGAGTGGCCGACCACCTCCATGGCCCGCTGCCAACAACGGTCATCTTTTTTTCCCCTCGTCCCCTTTTTGTCGTGCTTCTCTCTTTGCCCCTCCTCTCCAGTGCACGATCTCCAGCGTAAACAACAACAAAGCGCAAACAATATGCACGCTCGCTCGCTGGCAACCACAAGAATAAACAAGAATACTGCAGGATCACACCAAGAGATCAAAACAGCAGACCCATACCTCCTCCACGACCCTCCCATACACTCTCCGGCACTTTTCAACCCTTCAGCTCCCTCGCCCGACACGGTGTGCAAAGCACCTCCATGAACCCATCCCGCGCCTCACGGGGGAAAACCTGGCCGTCGTCGAAGCCGCCCGCGCACGTGCCGCAGCGGAAGCACTCGTCGTGCCACTCCCCGCCCAGCGCGCGCACGTACTGCCCGATGACGGCCTTGCTGCACCCTTTGCACTTGGGGGCCCTCCGCTCGGTCCGCTTCGTCTGGCAGTTGACGCACCACGCGTACCCGTCCTTTTCGATGTGCGTCATGCCCTGCTCGAACGGGTCGCCGCACTCGGCGCAGAAGAAGTGGCCGTAGTGCCAGTGAGCGCCGAGCGCCACCACGTGCTCGCCGATGATGGGCGTCGTGCAGTGCTTGCACTTGGGCGCGAACTGCTCGTGCCAGTCCAGGTGGCAGTAGAATCGCAGCCGGCGGTCACCGTCCTCGGCCATCGTCTGCCCGGGCTCCTCGGGCAGCTGTTCGCCGGCCTCGCGACGCGCGATCCGCTCCAGCCGCGCCGACCGGTAGCTGTCAGGCTCCGGGCTGATCTCGAGTGCCTCGAGAGATGTGCCGCACATGTAGCACGTGAAGCACTGCGGGTGAAAGCGCTCGTCGCCACCGGCCAGCTTGACGAAGCGGCCCTCGATGTGCTGGTCGCACTCGTGGCAGCGGGCTGTGGCTCGGCTGCCCGGCGCTGGGGAGCCAGGGGCGGGTGACCAATGACCTCGGGAGCGCTGCGCCTGGTGGCGGAATCGGCCGACCGGGCCCTTGACAGGTGTGGGGAGGGGTCGTGCCGAGGATGTCGGCTTCGTGGGCGAGCTTGAGTTGCTGGCGTCGTCTGGCGTGACGACTATGGAGATATCCGGGCCATCATTCTCATCGCCAGGTATGACAATGGAGGGAATCCCCGGCGGCGCAGCAACAGAGATGGACGGGATGTTCGTGTTCGTCGAGGGGGAGGTTTTGGGCTCGCTAACAGCAATCGAAGGAACAGCAGCAGGCGCGGTAGAAATTGGACGCCCAAAAGCAACTGGTTCTATCTTAATTGCTGGAGGGGCGCCGGCATTGCGGGCGGGCGGCTGCTGTGACGGCGACTGCGATCGCGACACGTCACTTTCCTCCACAACCGAGATAGCAGGGATAGAGGGGGCCTTTCTGACTGCGGCTGGTTGTGGTTGTGATCCTGGCTGCGACTTTTCGACAGATGGCGAGGCAGGGGCTGCTTGCTGCTTGGCTGCTTGGGCTTGTCCTCGGCGGAAGAAGGGGCTGCGGTGTCTGGGGTCTGGCTTCTTATCAGTTGCCGGGTCCTTCTCCGGAGCCTTCCAGTTTGCGTCAAAGCTTACTATTGGCCTTCCCGGGCTGTCGCTGACATAAACCGGCGTGGGCAGCTTCTCACTGCGGTCCTTGAGCTTGAATCCCGTCGCCGACCTGATGTCCTCGCTCCTGATCTCAACACCGTTCTTACGCGGCACGTCCTCACGAGGCGCGGCGGCCGCTTCCACCTCTGCGTTTTTGGTGTAAAGCGGGTTGCGCGACTGGGTTGGCGGGTTCCTGTGGATCTCAATCTTGGAGATGGGCCGTGGCGGCGCTTCGGGGTCCTTCTCCTTTGATGCAGCTGCCGCCGGCGCCGGCTCGCTTGCAAACTGCACGCGGTTGAGCGGGTTCTTTGCCTTGGCTCGGAGCGGTTGCGCAGGCTCCGGTATCGTCTTGCTTGAAGATGCTCTTGCGGCGGTCGCGGAAGCTCCCTCTGGCTCCTCCCATATCTGGTCGCCAGAAAAGGGCTTCTGCACCTCTCCGCTGATGTTCCGCTTGAGACTGCTTCTCCGCCTCTCGGAGGACTTGAAAGTCATGGGTCGTGGACCGCCAGCGAGGCCTCGGTACGCCTTGGGGCGCTCTTCGAGATCCAGAGAGTTCTCCCTTGACTGGTCCAGGCTGGGGCGGGTGCCAGTGGCACTCTTGGTCGGGGAGCTCATGGACGCACGGTCACGCGAAACTCCGTTTCCGTCGCTAGAGGTGCTACTTCCGGAAACCGAACGAGAACCAATGTCCCTCCGCAAGCCTGTGGGCTCGATATCTGCGCCTCTGTAGCCGGCGCTGGCGGTGCGTGCGTATGCGTAGCTGTTCTGGCGCAGGTGCGCCTTGTAGCGGTATGGCGCGTCGGGTTCCGGGGGCTTGATGCCGTTCTGGTGTTGCCAAACGAGGTCGGCAGCCTCGTTCAAGGCGGCCTCGCGAATCCGCTTCTCATCCTCGTCCTCTTCTGGATCCTCCGCTTTCTCGGCCTTCTTCCGGTCCCTGAGGTCCATGTCATCCATGGCCTGTTTGAGAGAGAAGGCCTCCTCCTTCTCCATCCATCTTTGGCCGCGCTCAATGTAGGTGGCTGACGGCACGACTTCTGAAGGTTTGAGAGGCGATGTGGAGCCGGGGGCCTGGGGATAGTAGTCGCGGCCACGAGCACTGGCGGTGGAGTACCTGGATGTGATGCTTCCGGCAACGGACGGCCTGCTGATGGACGAGGGCGATGCGTTGTTTTGGCCGCGTTGGATGACTGAAGATGTCTCAGAGGCAAAGGAGGTGCCTCCCATAGAGGAGCGTTTGCTGCTAGCTACCGAGGGCCTCACGGAGTCGCGGCGGGCGTTTTCCGGCAGTGGCCTGGCACCACCGGGGCGGGTTATGCGGTTCTGCCTGAGATCGGCAAGATACGAGGCGAATTGTTCGTTTGACTGTGAATTGGTTCAAGGGGCCAGTTAGAAATGATGGGGAAAGGACAGGATCGCGCCGGCTTTCATTGAAAGTATAGCTCACCATGTACGAGGGCGAGGGCGGTGTGACTTTCCGGGTGGAAGTCCGCTCCTTGGACTTTCCCCGAGGAAACATGTTGTCCGGTGCTCGGTTTGACGGGATATGTGGATGAAGCTGTTTATGGTTGTCACGTTGCGCGTTGTTTACTGGCAAAGTAGTAGCTCGCGATGCGACGGAAGAATATAGCGTGAGAGGTTCGGATTTGGCGGTCTGGTGGTGGGGATGTTGCGGTGAATAGAAGAAGTTAATTAGGTATTCAAAGTAATAACTGGTGATCGTGAAGGGTCGTATGAAGATGTTGAGGAAGCTGGAAGGTCAGGAATCCGGAGACAACAACAAAGAATGTTTTTGTTTTGTTTGCCTGTATGGGACAAGGCAGAAGCAAAAAGATGGAGTGCTACCCAAAGCACTTTATCAGAGATGCATCAATGCCGGCGGTTTTGTTGTTTACCAGGGTGGAAACCGAGGCAACGAGCCAGGTCCGTTCGGTAATGGAGGGTGGGGACACTGGGGAGAGGTGATTTGGCGGCCGAGGGCTCCACTAAATCGCAGTGGTTGAGTCACCATTCGGAGCAACGGTGGCGGGCAGCTGCATGCACTAACAACGCACTACAGTAGGAAATACAGTGGCAGTCCCACCGGCAGTCTGCACGCACTTAAGGGGGCTCGGGGGCCATTTAGTGAAGCCAGCAGCCCCAGGGGGTGTTTCGTTTGGCGCTCGCTCTATGCATACATATGAGGACGTCTCGAATTGGACTGCGGCCATTGTCGACGATGCAAATACAGATTCTGATTCTGTCACTATCTGTCTACCGCTCGTTTCACTCACCTCCACTGTGTCAAGCTTTCCGACTTTCACTATTTATACACTGGCGGTAATTATCACTGCTGTAAGCGAAGTTCTATTGACTTGAGACCTGGTAGACCCCACAACAAGTGCTGGCATGGAATAACCTCGTTTCCATCCCGTTCTGTTTACATGTACCTGGGCAAGGGTTCGTTTGGCGATGGGATGATACATAAAACCAAACATCCATGTTGTTGGTATGTTTATGTTTATTTACCGAGTTGATGGCTTTCCCCAGGAACAAGAGGCAGATCGAGGTCTCACTCGCCAAGTGATATGTAAACATTGCTGCCTCCCCACCTGGACAGGTTCAAACCGAGGATGACCGCGTGAATAACAGTACGTACGAAGTTCCTGGTATAGTTACCTAATTACTCAAGGCACCTTCTGTACATACAGTAGGTAAGGAAGGTACGGTATGCTCATAAAATCCAATGCTGAATATTCAATCCGGGGTCGCGTCGAGAAACACACCCCTATCTACGGGGGCAGGAACGGTCCAAACTGGTGGGACAGGGAAGGGACCAGGAAGCACAAGCACAGGGGAAAGAGCTACTCAAATACTACGTACAGTACATACACCACACCCTGCAGCATTGGCAGATTGGATCTCGCCAAGCAACATCACCAGAATTCACGGCATGGTTCCGAAAAAATTCTGCAAATAATTATTAAGTCATCACGCACCCATCGCACGCCTCGTACTTATTCCTCCTTCTTCTAGTGCCATTCTGTTCGATCTGCACATCATGGCGCCCAGCGGTCATCGGACCTGGTGTGGCGGCAACCAACGGCTACGCTTCCCAAAATGGGCAGGCCGATGGCACAATGTCCTGCAGCCGAACAGCGGCTCCTACCGCCGTGTTATTCCCTGAGATCCAAATTTGCTTCTTGGATGAATAGAAGCGGTGACAGCCTCGCTGTCCTCGGGCTGACAAATCGCAAAACACAAAACACCAGGCCAGAGCATATAGCACAGGCGGCCACACGAACTCTCGATAGGGAACTCTACTGACCATTTTCCTGTCCACGCCGCGCTAGCATCCTGAAAAAAAAACAGAATGTTAGCTGCCTCCAGCATAGATCCCGGAATGATGTCAAGCGAGCAGCCTAGCTTAGGCCTAGGCATGGCGGCTGGCTACCGTACTGACTGACCTCTGCCGCGCTTGCGAGTCAAGAGAGGCAGACGTAGAGGACTACACATCGCGCTGGCCATGACGCCGACCACGAGCTTGCAAAAGTATAGCACGTCAACTGCGAGGTTTCATCACGACAAATCTGCGTGTTTCGTCTGTGGAATGACCTACCCCGATATCCTCGCCCATCCCCCGCACACTTACGAATGCATGTATTGTATACTGGCCCCTTGACTGCTTGGCATGCGTTCTGGCCGCCGCAACCCTTGACAAATTCATCTCCACACCGATGCTCCGTTGTCGGTTCGGAAGGCATCCGCCGACCAGTGTCTACAGACTGTGATAACGGCTACCCTCCATTGTCAGCTCTCTTGCGCAGGGGTAGAACTCCACCGTAGTCGAGAACATCAGTCTGTGCTGCTCTCCATGATAACATTTCCGAACCACCGAGTAAACAGTCATAGTTCTCTCTCTGTAACATAATTGTTTGATTTTTTTGGTGTCTTTTTCCTGTGTTCTTAGCATAAGACACCCGCTTTCAACTTGGTTAACTTACCTAGGCTCATAGACGGGACCAAAAGCGTGTCCTCGGGGCTCAGCAAAACCTCCAGATGAAAAACTCTTCTTCAGTCGCCGCCATAGCGGCGCCGACTATACAAGCAAATGTCGCTGCGAGTTTCGAGAAGACGGCCGACGGGGCCGAAAACCTACCACCAGTGTCACCACCAGCAGATGTTGTTCAGGAAAAGGAATTTAAGGAAGGGGGCTATGGATGGTAAGGCTACAGCTCGAATAACATTTCTCCTTTCATATACATCAGCACACCTATGCGTTGCCATCACACGAATCGCCGACTGACCAGATATGCAGGGTTATTGTGATCGCGGTGACGCTGATGAATGCACACACTTGGGGCATCAACGCATCTTACTCGGTCTTCTTGGCCTATTACCTGCGTGCCGGCGCTTTTGAGGGGGCAAGTGATGTAGCTTTTGCCTTTGTGGGCGGTCTTAGCGTTGCCTTGGGTGAGTTGTGTTCCGTTTCATGAGCATCTCGAGGACTTGTACAGCTGACACATTACTATCAGCCCTGGTCATCTCCCCGATCGCTACCATTATAATCCGAGAATACGGCACACGCACGACACTGTTGCTAGGCACTGCCATTGAGACGTAAGCCCGTACACTCTGCCGCCTGCTGGCTATGACATGGGTCTAGCATATATCTGACGTCTTCCCATCACCAGAATCGCCTTCATTGGCGCCTCCTTCACCGACCAGATGTGGCAGCTCGTCCTCGCCCAGGGTGTTGCCTTCGGCCTCGGTACAGGCTTCATTTTTGTGGCCTCTGTTGGGCTCGTTCCACAGTGGTTTATCAAGCGCCGCTCGCTTGCCAACGGTATAGCAGCCGGCGGCTCCGGACTAGGCGGCATCGTATACTCGCTCGCGACCAACGCCATGATAAAAAATGTTGGCCTACCCTGGGCCTTTCGCGTTCTGGGTCTGATCATTTTTGCTGTCAACGGCGTATGCTCTGTTCTGGTTAAGGACAGGAATAAACAGGTCGGGGCGATCCACATCGCCTTCAATACGGCTCTGTTCCGACGCCCTGAGTACATTCTGCTCCTTTCGTATTCCTTCTTTTCCATTCTCGGCTACATCGTGGTCGTCTTCTCCCTTCCCGACTACTGCCAGGTTGTCGGATTATCGGCGACCCAAGGCTCGATCGTCGCGGCCATGTACAACCTATCGCAAGGGATAGGGCGGCCCATCATCGGTCACTTCAGCGACTCGTGGGGCAGAATCAACGTTGCCGGCTTGGGTACCCTCGTGTCGGCCATCGCCACCTTTACAATCTGGATATTTGCTGGCCCGTTCTTCGGCGGCGTCATCGTCTTCGCCCTCTTCGGCGTCTCTACCGGCATTCTCTGGGCCTGCATTGGGCCAGTCACCGCCGAGGTCGTCGGTCTAGAGATACTTCCGTCGGCACTCTCCATCATCTGGCTTGTTCTTTCCGTGCCCTCCACTTTCTCCGAGGTAATCGGGCTGAAGCTCAAGGCCCCGGGCCCCGGCGGGTATCTCAACGTGCAGCTGTTTGTTGGGATTATGCATTTGATCGCGTTTGCGTCAGGTAAGTTACTTGCATCCTGGATTTTGCCTGCATAAAACGACCATGTGGACTGACCTGGCCTCCCGGATTAGTATGGACCCTGAGAGGCTGGAAGATATGGGATATGGAGAACCGACACACAAACAAGGGCCAAGAGGCCGAAGCTATACGCAACGACGACGTTGCGACCGGAGGCGCCGGCGCCGGCGCAACTGTGGAAGACAGTCTAACTACTAGTAGGGACGGAGAGACGCTAGTCGCGTTTCTGATGAGAGGCAAATGGATTCTGTCCACCAAGGTTGTATAGACGGTTCAGGTTGCGCCATCAAACCCGTTGGGAGTTAACATATAAATGTATCTGATCATGGGAGTATATGCATCAGTCATCGAAGGACTTTTCAATCCAAAAAGTTATTCCTAAACAAGGTAATGAATACCCTCTGCTTTCAGGGTGTCCCACCAGGAGTTCGTCCCACCAGTTCGACAGCCATATCGGCCGCCTTGTGGAAGCTGTCGAAAACGAATAAATCCTCTAGTCCGCTCTCAGCAAGCAGCGCCTGCCCCTCCTTCTCCCGCGTGCCCCTGATGCGCACAACCAGAGGCACCCTCTTCTGGCCGGCGATGCCCTCCGTCCCTTGTATCTCCTTTAGCGCCATGATGAGTCCCCTGGCTATGACGTCGCCCTGCACTATGCCGCCGAAGATGTTGACAAAGACTACCTCGACGCGCTCGTCGCGCAGGATCCAGCCCAAGCAGCGGCTGATGGTCTCGCTGGTCGCCGTGCCGCCCGTATCGAGAAAGTTGGCTACAGCGACCTCCTCAAAGCAGTCAGATGTAGTGGGATGCTGGCCACGTCTGCCGATCTCGGCGTGCAGGGCGTCGATCATGTTCATAGCGAGGCCTGCTCCGTTGCTCAAAACCCCAATGCACCTCGGTTGGCTTTTTCCAGTCCGAGTGGGAGTAGGGAGCCGAAAGTACGTGATACCGTGACCCGCCGCTTCGGCCTCGACGGGGTCGTCGGTCTCGCAACCCGAGTGCGGCGCCGCGGCAACGACAGGCACGCGGTCCAACACGTGGCCGCAGACGACCAGCCTGCCACCTGGCCCGTCAAGCTCGGCCCTGGACAAGTGCAGCGAGAGTTTGAAGGCATTCAGTTCTGCGTCGTGCATCAACTCTACCAGTGCTGCGACGAGTCCTTGTGTGGCCTCATGCGTGGGCGCTTGTGCGGCGGCTTGATCGATGCCGGGGACGGGGCGCAGGGATGCCAGCTGCCGTGCGAGCTGGACTGAGACGTGGTTGGTCTTCGGGCTGGGGTCGTGCTCGACGCCTATGTGGCCCAGTCTATGGCTCGTGCCCGGCGACTGGACTGTGATGGCGAGGCGCCTGTCTGCCCGGTCGATCCCGATGGCCACGCTGTAGTATTCTGCTGATGTGTCCCACTTGAATTCCACGCCGTGCTTCTGCATGGTATTCTCAAACCTGTCCCTGATGACTCTGGGATCCTGTTTTGGCTCGACGGTAGTAGGGCTGCTGCTTTTGGGCGCGAACCCAGCCCAGACGAAATTCTGCCGAGATCGCGCCTGGTCTTGCTCAACCTCGAGTAGCGGGTCGTTCTGTAGCTTCCGCCTGATGACCTCGCCCATCTCGGAGGGGTGAGATACTATTGTGACGCCGACCTCCTCCAGCGCCCGCAGCTTGGACCTCGCCAGCTCCGTCGGGTCCCTCCAGAACGCTCCGGCGTGGCCGATAACCCTGCTGCTTTCCACGCCCAGCCCGGCGAGCACAGCAACTATGGGCCTAAGGGAACACAGGGACAGTCAGCGAACCAGCCGGAGAGAAAGAGAGAGAGAGAGAGAGAGAGGGAGAGCTTCCAGCAAAGACCTACTTTTGCCTCCCGCCCATCCTCCGATACGACCTGATCAGCTCGGCGGCCTCGAGCTCCCCATACCCACCCACCTCGCCAACAAGCGCCACGGCCTCGGTGGCCTCGTCCTCGAGCAGCACAGCCAGCGCCTCGCGCATGTCCGTGCCGGGCAGCACGTCCCCGCCCACGCCGACGCACAGGCTCTGGCCCAGCCCGGCGCGCGTCGTGCCGGCGGCGACCTCGTAGCTCAGCGTCCCGGACCTGGCGGCGATGCCCACCACTCCCGGCGAAAAGACGCCCAGCGGCTGGAACCCGACCCTGCAGCCTCCAGGCGGGGCGACGAGGCCGGGCGAGTTGGCGCCGACGAGCCTCGAGACGCGCTGGGTGCGCAGCAGGGCGTGCACGCGGGCCATGTCGCGCAGGGGCACGTGCTCCGCCACCGCGACGATCAAGGGGACCCCCGCCTCGACGGCCTCCTCGATGGCGGAGGCGGTGCGGTCCGCGCCGACAAAGATGGCGGTCGCGTCGGGCCTCAGGGCGGCGCAGGCGGCGCGCACGCTGGGGTACAGGGCCAGCGGCAGGGAGTCGTGGGGCCCGGAGCGGCCGGGTGCCACGCCGCCGACGACGTTGGTGCCCCACGCCATGGAGGCGGCGGCGTTGGCCGTGGCCTGCCGCCCCGTGAGGCCCTGGTACAGCACGCGGGTGTGGGCGCCGACCAGGAGATTGGGGACCGTGGCGGAGTAGGGCGTCGCCGGGAGCTGGGAGAGCAGCGTGCCGGTGGTGGTGGTGGCTGTGGCGGGCTGGGACGGCGGGGAGGCCCGGTACTCGTGCCTTCCGTTGCTTGTGTGTGCGCAGCGGTGCGGTGTGGTGGTGGCGAGGGCCGGGACGGCTGGTGGCCGTGGTCGCCGGCTGGCCGGACGGGTCCGGGCCAACATTGCCGTTTATATACGGGGGAAGTAAGAGAGCAGAGTAATTTGTCGGGTTATTTATCTATTTGTAGTAGATGTGGCAAGACTAAGAAAAAAGGTGGAGGTCCTAATATAATTGTGTATATGTACGTGCGATGTTGAGCTGTAATTGCATCTATCTAACCTATCCAACGCACGCAGTGGTTCAAGATACTCAGGGGCCGAGAGCCGAAGTGAAAGAGGGGGTGTTCGGTGTGCAGGGTAGCTAAGCCACCAGCCAGCATTGGACTGCATGGTGAGAAGCAATTGCTACGCGACGGTGCCATTATGTCTAGATTTACTGCAAGTAGAGAAAGGACGGTGTATCAAACCGCCCCCCTTTGTATCATCGACATGTCCGAGACCCCTCTGGTTCTCGTCGCCCTTTTTTGGCCCTGCTGCTGTGGCTGCTCGCTCCGCCCACCCGGCCCAGCCCCCGAAACGCCATCTCGACCGCCCGGATCTCCCTCGAGAGCCTCCCCCGCCGCCGCAGCTCGGCCAGGTGCCGCACCGCCAGGTCCTCCAGGTCCCGGCGGAGGGGCATGTAGCCCAGCGCGGCGCGGACATCGGCGGCGCAGGAGGGGCGGGCGTTGTTGTTGACAAAGTAGTGGCTCTCGACGGCCCTCGCCACCGAGGTGTGGAGGCGCGGGCTGGCAAAGGCCCAGAAGGCGCGCGGGCTGGCCGGGGCCATCTCGTCGTAGCGGCAGCGGCAGGAGGGCCATCTTGTTTTGGCCTTGCTGCTGCTGCTACTACTGTTGCTGTCGCGACGCTGTAACTCCTCCCCCTCCTCCACCAGCAGCCGCCGCCTCAATAGCGCCTCCATCGCAGCCAGCCACTGGCCCAGCGTAGGCCCGTCAACGAGGTCGTATAGGCAGTACATGCGCCCCCTCATGGCGAACATGAGCTTCGCGCCGAGCAGCGGGCCCTCGTCGCCGCCCTCCCCCTCGTGCGCCCGCAGCATACCCGTCCACAGCCGGAGCATGAGGCAGTCGAGCATGGGCGGGTCGTGGCCGCCCATTGCGCGGAGCGTCTCGTCCTCGAGCTCGGCCATTTCCGCGGCGTGCGTGCGGTGCAGCTCGGCGAGCCACCCGGGGGTGAGCATACGTGCCGCGTCGGCAGAACCAGCAGCAGCAGCAGACGGCGCTGGTAGGCGGCGCTGTGCATTGTGGGCGCTCCAGATGTCCAGTATCTGCGCGGTGCAGGCCTCGCAGATGACGCTGTCGCCGTCGGCGGTCTTGACGTCGCGCAGACGACGGTTAAGGTAGATGAGCTCGACGTCCTCCTCCGTCCACTGCTTTTGTTTTGGGGAGTGCGCCATTGTCAGCTTTGCTTCTTTTCTCCTGTACCAGACGTTGCTCTTCCCTACTTCCAGGCTGTAGCTACCTGAGACTATCCTCCAAGTATACCCAGATGCGATATGAAAAAGGACTTGTCCGCCAGCTTACCTATTATTCAGATGCTGAAGAGGCGGCTCGTACAAACGCAGGGAATATGCAGGCTTGGACTAGACAGCTCATGAAAATTCGACCAGCGCCCGTCTGTCTTCCTTATAACTCTTTGCACACCTACTGTAGTCGCCCGCCAGGACAATGGCCATACGACCAGGAATGGAAGACAGGGGGGGGGCAGAGACAAACAACACCGAATAATGAATGAAGCATATTTGCACCACCCAGCAGGCCACCCGGGCGACCCAGAAAGAAAACAAGATGTCTTTGTTCGAAAGCTGCCATTCTAAGCAAGGTCTCTCGTCCTTTGCGTTCTCAAGACACACGTCATAAACAGTAAAACAAAAAGAACTTGATCCCTCACATCTTGGCCGGCCTCAACGCCTGCAGCACAGCAGCAGTATCCTTACTCGTCTGCTTGACCAGCCCGACCATCCCCTTGAACTCGGGAATGTCAGCGTCGCCCATGACCTCGTACATCCACCCCTCGCTGCTCGTGACGACGCAGCCCTCGGCCCTCAGCCTCGCCAGCGCGAGCGGGACCTCGTGCTCGTTGCAGCTGCTGACCCCGTCGGCGATGACGTAGACCCTGTGTCCCGCCCGCAGCAGGTCCAGCGCCGTCTGCGTGACGCAGACGTGGCTCTCGATGCCCACGATCGCCACCGCCGCGGGGCCGGGGTCGCGGGACGCCATGGTCCGGGACAGCGAGGGCGTCAGCATGCTAAAGAGCGTCTTGTCCGAGTGCTCGCGGACCAGGGGGCCCGCGGCGGTCAGGAGGCCGTCAAGCTCCGGGACGGTGGGGCCCAGGCGGGCGCGGTTCTGGGTCGTCGCGTAGATGGGGACTGAGAGGAGGGCGGCGGCGCGGAGGACCTTTTGGCAGGTGAGGAGGCTTTTTTTTTTCTTTGTTCGTCTCATATTTTGTTTGTTGTTTGTTGCAAGACAAAGTGGACTTACATCTTGTCAAACTCCCATATCGGACTACGGAACTTTTCCTGCATATCACAGACGCTTTATTTTGTGAGGTCAAGGTCTAGTTAGCATGCAACGCCATCTCGAGACCTGACGGTAGAACCCATCCAGGTTCCGTGTGGACAGCATCAAAGCAGCAGAACTAACAAAAGCACCGGGTTCTGCAGGCCTATCAGCAAGGACAAATCCCACGTTAACAATTTGTTTTTTTTATACGGCCAACACTCAAACAATTGGTCGGGCGATAAAATGAACAAACGCAGGAAGAAAACGCACCTCGCCTTGAACCTCCTCCACCCTGAGCCGTGGCAGTCGCCATCCGTGCCGCTCCGAGTGTTACAAGCGGCGGTGGTGGCGGGGCAAAGGAAAAGGCAAAGTTGCTGGCGCGTCGGTACGTCTGTCTGGTTACGTGTCTGACTGCGGATGACATCAAGGGCATGGGCAATGGTTGTGCGATGACGGCATTGGGTTGGTAGGTGGGAAAGCGGGAGAAAAAAAGAAACCTAAAAAAAAAACACCCCCGAATGACAGGATCCTGTGTATACGCTTTGCACGTGTTTTGTTAGCCTTGGGACTGACGCAAACCCGAGGCTTGTTTCTTGGCAGGTAAAATTCGCTACTAGCGAAAAGAAGCGCAACCGCATAAATCGGCGTATACAGTACATTGTGCGAGTGAGTGGTGGGGGCGTCCGTCAAATCACAAGGTTGAGGGCGTTCATATCAGCCCAGACCCCATGATATTCCAAAGTTCACAAAGGTATCAAGTAGAGTTTGTTTCTCGACTCTACTAAACGGAAGATCCGATTGAAACGGTACCAAGATACCAGGTAAACCCAAAAGAAAAACAGAAAAAAAAGAGTGAAAACCTGCATGCAGGTCGCACAACAGTAGTAACCCGCCCTGTCAAAAGCTCAACCATGTTACGCCGTGATGTGATGTGCAAGTCCGAGGGCGAACAAAGGAAAGGGTGCACAGCCATCATACCCCCCTCGGGCCTTGGCATGTACCGATCAGCATAGTCGGCATGATGTGCCTAACATCAAGCCACATAGGGCCACGCAGGCACCTCTTGTTTTCTCTCTTGGCAAGGCACAAAGTCGAAGGCTTTGACGTCTCGCGTTGCATCCCAGGCAACAGACGTCAGAAAAACGGACGACATCCATCTATCCATCCATCCACAACCTACCGTGTGAGACATGAACTCGCAGTGTTCGGCGCAAATGTGGCGCAGTGGTAAAAAGATTGAATGCTTTGAAATTTGCCGAGCGAGAGTCCCTTTGTTTGGACCTCAACTCCAAAAACCCTATCCCCCCTAAAGACGCCTTGCAGATAGATAGTTCGCCCTCCCATGACAACCTTTGTAGATCCTAAAGAAAATATGATCCCCCCGAGTAAATGAACCAGTAGATGATGACAAAATGAAACAAAATCCGCCTCCAATTCCCAATATGCAACAACCAAGTGCTTCCCAAATGTTTTTTTGCTATGAAAATGCTAGAGCCTCCCCATGTCTTGGGTATCCCGTTTAGTAACAATGCGTAACACGACCGGAGAGCCGCCCATGGCTAAAAAGGCTACACTAGTTTTGGCGGGAAAGAGAGTGCAGTGCGCCCAGGATTGAGAAAAAAAGAATGGAAAAAAAAGAATCGCTTGGGTATATACATGAAGAAGAGAAAAGAGAAAGGTCGTGATAAAATGTACCAGAGAAGAGTAAGGTATAAGGGTCTAAAGTTGCATGAAATGAATGCTTGAAAATGTGTGAAGATGGTCGGGGGGAAACCGCCAGTAAATAAAACGCTTAGTGTGTTTGTGTTTTTAAGAGAGCCCTCACCCCAGCCGAATGATGCAAATGCGCCATGACAAAGGAAAAGTAGACATAAAAGATGGATGGTGTAGCGTAGGTCTCCTCAGACAGAGATGACGTAGTTACCTGGGGCAATCTTGCCGGCCATGAGAAGTCCGAGCTCTCTCATACGCTCGGCGCCCTTGCCGGGGGCAGGGCGCTTCTCGGGTGCGAGGCCCTTGCGAGCGCGGTCGCAGATTTGCCGCGTGAGCTTTTCCCGACGACGCTGGCGGCGCTGCTCAAGGCCCTTGACTATGTCGATGGCCCCGCGCACGTGCTGCTTGCCCTTTTGAGATGCCGCCGACTTCTTGCGTTGCTGGGCCAGGTGTTGGCTCTTGAGGTGGGTGAAGATGGCGGGAGCACGGGGGAGAGACTTGGTGTGGGTGAGCTCCGGCCGGATAGTAAGTGGCTTGAAAGCAACTCCGTGTACGCCACGCACAGGCGAGACCTGGGGCAAAGCGCAGGCCATGGGCGGTGGCGGAGAGCGCAGACGACGGGGAGGAGACTGCCTATCGGTCATGCGACGGGGAGGCGGAGACCTGCCACGAGTCTTTGGAGGAGGAGAGTGCATGCGCCTTGGGGAGTTGAGCTTCTTCTTGGTGGACCGGTCATGGCGTTCGTCGCCTTCGTGGTCCAGGTCCTCAATCTCCCCGTGGAGCCACACATTCTCGTCACTCATGCGATGGAGGGGCTTGAACGCCTCGTCGTCATCCTCATCTTCAGGGTCCGAAGTCGGGAAGCTGGGGTCAATGTCCTGAGGGATGATGCGCAGCTTCTCCTGCCTCCTGGCTGCCAAGCACGACATGTACTCGTCCTCAAGAGGACGATCCTCGTCAAGGGTGCCGCAAACAAAGTCGGTGCTGTCGGGAAGCTCGGGAGTCTCTTTGCGGCGGGTAACGCGCGGAGACGACCGAGGGATCCTAACACGGGTCGGGGCAGTGCAGCCTGGTGAGAATGCAGACGAGTCCGACATGTTGCCATACGAGTGGCTGATTGACAGGCGACGCGGGATTGAGGCGATAGCGGTCCTGGAGCCACTGGAGGTGCCTGGCCACCAAAGAATCAAGCCATCGTCTTGATCGTCGTCCGATTCGGCAAACCCGATCTCCTCGTCGGTACGATAGCCTGCAGAGGATTCGTGATCCGAGCCATATCCCGACTCGTCATCGTCGATATCGACATCGTCTTCATCGTCAACCTCCTCGTCGTCATCCTGGTCATCAGCGGCTTCGTCGTTGATGTCCTCAGCCTCTTCTTCCTCAGCCTCCTCCTCGGCCTCCTTGCCGAGTTTGCGAATAGCCAGCTCCTTGACCAAGATGTCGTCGATGGTCAGCTTGCGCTTCTGGTTCTTCTCGTCCTGGCGGATCCAGTCATCGTCCTGGATCTCATCGCTAGCAAACTCGTGGAACCGAGAGCCCTCAGCCTGAAGGTCCTTGGAGTCGGCCGTGATCCATCCCTTGCGGGTGGCCACGGGGCTGTTGGAGGAGCGCTTGGGAGTGACAGAACGTGCCGAGCGCGAGTGAGCAGACGACGACCGGTTTTTCCTGACTGTGGGAGGCGTCGAAAGAGTTGCACGCGGCGGCGTGTTCTGTGTAGGCCCAGCCTTGTCGACAGCAGGGCGGGCGTTGCAAGCAAAGCGGATAGACAGCTTCTTCTTCTCGGGCACGGCCGCGGCAGCTGGCTTGGGAGCAGGGGCAAGGGCAACCACAGGTGCGGGCCGGGGAGCGGCGCAGGCAAAAGAGATGCACCTCTTCTTCTCCTCCTTGGGGGGCTTCTGAGCCTCAAAAGCGTCCCTAGGGGGGAGGCGAGGGCTAGGGGAACTGGTCCTGGCTGGTGTGGTAAAGCCGGTGTCGCAGGTGTACTCGGCGGTGGAGGCGATGCTGACGGTGCTGGCCATGGAGCGGCGTCTTCTGGAGTTGATGGGCGAGAAGTTGTCGACAGAGTCCTCCTCGGACGGGCTCTGGAGGGCTTTGGTGAGGAGCGAGGCGGACTCGGGGACCTTGCGGACGGCAGACTTTTGGAACTTTCGGGTAGCGGGAGACATGCCGAGGGGTCTTAAGTCGGGCTCGTCGGCGTCGGGGGCGGCATCGTCTTCACTGGCAACGATCTCGTTGGTGGCGTGCGCGCTCCACGCAAGGACATTTGAAGTCTTGTCCCTGTGATTCGGCATGGCGTATTCTGTCTCGCGTGGGTTGTGTGGTTGAGTGGGATGGGTTTTGGGTGTTGCTGTTGCTGTTGCAAGAGAGATATGCCTAGGTAATTGTATAGAGAAACTCGAGGGTTGTGTTGGTGTGGCGGTATGTGGTAGATATGTCGAAGCTGGTGAGCTGGGTCGAAGGGTACACGGGCAGCGATTTGGTGTGTCAGTCGACGATGATATGCAACAAGCTACAGACTGAGACAGACCGGCTTGGTGTATGGTGTCCAAAACGGACCGTATCACTATAACAGCAGATACATATTCAAAGACAGTAGAAGAGGGTATCGTCCAAGCGGAGGGATTAGAAGGATTTAAGAGAGTAGTAAGACGCCCTCTGCTAGACAACAAGGGACGTCGACCGTGCTGGTGTTTGTCGGTTGCTTGGCGGTATGAGTACGTGTGGGATATGGGATTGTTTTTTCGTAGTAAAGAAGGCTAGAATAGAAAAGGGTTTTGTTTGGAAGAACTGGGAAGAAACGTCTGATGGGGAATGGAAGAATGGTTGGAGGTGTGTGTGTTGTGGTGGACAAGATGAATGGAGGGAGGGATTATCATTTACAAGGGCGAGCGGCTGTAATTGAATGTGCGGTGCGCGTCAAGTCCCCCAAGGTGCAGTTTGGTGGCCCCCCAGGTCGAAAACGCCGGGCGTAGAGGGTTGGAAGTGGCCAGTGCTGCGCTGCACTGAGTGGGTGTGGGTTCAGTTGCCCCTCGGCGCGCGCCCCCCTTGGCTTTTTGGTCTGGTGGTCCCGACTCACCCCCCCTGGTATTCTAAGCTAGCGCTAGGCTTCTTTGGCGGCCCTGTCCTAGGACCCTGTCCCATGTAGCCGCAAAGTGACGTCGCAACTAAAAGCGGACACCTTGAGCAGAGCGGCGCAGGGCTTAATGCTTGGAAACGGGCGATCCAAATCGTCGCACGGATATTATGAATATTATTAGTAAACTGGGCAAATGCGAGAGGACATGGTATGGGATGTATGGATGTATGGATGGATGGATGTATGTACGTGAGGTACATGTGTTGTAGTAAGATTTGAGAGGGAGAGAGAGAGAGGCAGGGCATGAGTGAGTGCATCGAAAGAGGGAATAGCTGGAGGATTGCATCTGATCAAGAAGGAGCTGAGTGAGGGCGTGTACTGTACAGTAGTTGAAAACGGAACACCACTGGCTGCACTACGTTGTACCTTTCAAATTTGACCGTAACGGTCATTTGTCGGAATCCACCGGGAGTCCAGCCATCCATAAAAAGTCACGAAACGGAGGTCCTGCTGAGGAAACGGGCTAAAACTATACTAACTGGAACTGGAACTATACTGGATCACTACAATCTCGCTTGAAAGGCTACCGTAACGAAAAGCACCGTAAGAAAGCAACTTGGAAAGGGAACGGCAACGCACAGGCCACACAAAGGACACACACTGCCGCAAACACAATCTCAAGGGGATCGAGTTCCGAAGTTCCAGCAATGCAGCCAAGCCGGACAAGCCAAAGATTCCTCCCAACCATCTGGACCACAAGTCCGACAGCCTTGTCTTTTGGGGGCCCCCCAGCATGCCAACAAGTCCACAGACGAGCAAAAAGCCCGGATTTAGAGATTGCAGATTTCCTATTTGTGGGCGTCCTCGACAAAGTCCATTATGAGAGTAGTTCCACGCCTCGTAACCTTACCTACTCATTGGTAGAAATCTAATACTAGGAGGAAAAAAAGTTTTTCAAGCGGTGAAGAATGGAGGCGGGCAAGGTCCAGGCCGAGGGCCACAGTGATTCGATTCGTACCAGCTAATATTAAAGGGCAGAAATCTGCATATGTACTCATTTATACATTACAATCAGTGTCGAGTCAACCTACCCGGCTTTGTAAGCTGGAGAGAGGAAGAAAGAGAGAAAGAAAAAAAAATCTTTCAAAGATCCTCCACATCTAGCCGTATTGGGGGCAAAATGTTCTACCATCTACCACCTCCCTAAGTCATGGTTCATCGGCGGTTCCATCGGCCAACAAAGTCCAAAAGAGTGCAACCGACCGCAGCGTTGGGACGATGGAGATGGCAATTTCTGCTTGGTTGACTCCATCCGGAATCCGACCATTTGCCGGCTGCCCACAAATGTTGTGTCGAAAAGGGCGAAAAGGGCGAGTTGTCTACGGGGCAAAATGGAGGCATGCTGAATGGAGGCATCAGAGAACTGAAAAAAATTCTGCTCGTTCGCCACTCTTGCCAAAAGGCACTCTCGGGAAGCCGTCGTCCAACGGCTAAGGGGGCCAAGGGGGATGACTGATAATTGTCCATGATATCAAACATGCGCCACTCCCGTGAACTCTTTTTTTTTCACTCAAAATCCGGGCTTGTAAAATGGACAAATCGCAATGATCTCATACAACGCTTAACATGTACCTGCCTGTATGCCCGAAACGTAATGCCCAGACAAAAGAAACAAGTTAAAGACAGCCCGGGCCGCAAAGCCTTATTGACACAAAGGTGCAAAGTATAACCCTTTTGCCAAGAGACTGTTTTGATTTTACGTACCATAGTTCCAACAACACGTACACACAGTGAACAAACCTCACGAATGGTTCACATAAGACAAAAAAAAAGGGGTCCACGTTCAGCGCTTCAAAATATGCCAATAGTCCTGTTGCCAAGACCATTTTGCGCAGTATAGGCGAGATGCCGCCATGGAAAACGGTACGGGAAGGGACGGAAGGGGGGATATGGGATGGAATCCATGGGATGGGATGGGCCGGGGGGAGGGTGATCTCCCTTCAGCCCAGCCAGTCAATTCACCTATGTAACCAAGTGTGTTTGTGTTTGTGTGCGTGTGTGTTGTGGCTTTTGCCGATCCCGCTCATCACCCACAGCACAGCTTTTTCGCGCTTCTGCCAATCCGCCTCCAAGGCTTAAACGAAACGAGAAAGTCCTCAAGAGCGCCATGCATGCCATGCACGGGGACGCGCTGCTGCTGCTGCTGCTGCTGCTGCTGATGCTGATGCTACTGAGATGATCCCCTCTCCACCCCTGGCAAACACCCTGCCTTGTTGTTGGCTTGATATTAAACACCCACCGCAGCTTGGCAGGTTTAGTATTTTTGGGATGCATGTACATGTACGGATGGATGGGTGTGCTAAGAAAAAAATAAGAAATAATCAAAATGGACGCGCATGCAGCTAAACTACATCCAGGGACGTCCGACGTGGGTGTGCTACCAGCGTGTCGTTTCTCTCTTGTCGTTGCATCTCAGCCCGCTCAGCAGCAGCATGGATGGATATCAGCCTACATGTTCAAGCTGGGGTTTTTCTTTCTTTTTCTTTTTTTTCCCTCCTTGCTGCGTTATTCTCCTCGTGTATCGTGTGCAGCAGCCGACTCCGCACACACAAAAAAAAATGCATGTGCTGCCCTGTTCCCCCAAATGGATCCCAATTATCCCACACAATGTCCTCCAGACCCTCTTCCTCCTCTTTTTGCGCCTCCACGACTCGCCAACGGTCAACCGACCCGAGGGAGCGACGATTCCGGTTTCTGATCTAAAAGCGAACGAATGGGCGCAGTAGGCCGCCCCTCACTCCGGGCTGTATGTACTCCCATCGCATAGAATGCAATGCACTGCTGCTGCGTACATTGGCAAAACACTATATGTGTGTTTTTTTTCTTGCTATACGTTCTTGTTATACCATGGCAGGCAGTCAGAGAAAAAAAACCAAATCTCACCAGCATCACCGCACTAACGCAGTATCGCCCTTCCCGGAACCGCGCCAGGCATATCCGGTTGAGGAATCGGGGGGATCAAAGGGCTGGCCAAAAAAAAACTCAAAAGAATGCAGTGCGGTGTGCGAAGCTGCCGCTGGTACAGTTTCATTCTGATCTGCACACAGGCGCTCGCCCTTTTGTTTTCACCCAAGAAAACACGTGCTACTGTAATTGTTCGCTGCTGCCACCGCTCTCTTAATGGAAGCCCGTTTGGAAGCACACTTCGAAGGACGCCACTCGGGCGCTACAGGTGCTTGCTCTGAATGGACGTTTTTGATGTGATGGGTAATATCTAAGACCTTTTTTTCACCGTTTGCTAGTCACGCACGGGTAGCGTGACCACTTCAGTCGACATCACCATGCAGTAATCTCTTCTGTGTTTTCCCGGCTTTTTTTATTTATGTTGTTTATTTTGTTTATTTAGTTGTATCTTTGAAACATGTCCAGCTTTGGCCTACTACTGCCCTGTTATCAAACTGGCTGGGTCTCTCCTGTCTACTGTCTGTCCTCCTCCACTCCCCCATATTGGATCACATTTGCCTATTGTCAGCTTCGCTCGCTCCCCCTCATCTCACTCACCCCCTTACAGACCACTGGTCTCATGTTCGGCCATCCATCGGCTGTCCTGTTTTTTTTTCCCTC
>JARHUK010001365.1:0-11245 GCA_031001725.1 Pseudopyricularia javanii | reverse complement strand
CGATCGTATCCCCAGTATTTGCTTGAGTGAACAATCACCCCCCCTCTCCCCTCCACCTTATGTCATGCCGCCACGGGAGGATATCCTCCATATCAGGATGGATACTCAAAAGACAACTCCCCCTCCACCTCTTTGTGTATTCGCCCCCCGTGTACTAGCAATCTAACGAACGAACAGCGACCAGTCGGTTATATTGCGCAGCGTGCACTCTTTACTTGGTGTGGGTCTAGATGCAGCATGTTAGTGGGCGTAATGCTAGAGTAGCGTGAGGAGGAGGAGGAAAGCGTACAGTGCAGGAGTCGCATGAGCAGCCGCTGCCGCACTGGCAGGCCGTGGTAGAGTTGCATCCGCAGCTAGGCATTGTGGTAGAATATGCGTAGTAGAAGCAGGTGAGTGTATTGGTTTGTTGTATTGGTAGCTATGTTGTGGTTTAGAGGATGGGTTGCTTTACCAACAGCAATAGCATGGGGAAGTTGAGAGGAACACTCGTTTATATATCCATCAAAGCCAGCTAACCCGAATACGGAACACCAAGCCTATACAAGACAAGACAGTATTTGCAGCAAACACCAGAATCTACTAACCGCCACCAAGGCAAAAATACTAGCTCCAACATGTCCCCCCGACCAACCATCGGATGGGTTTCCCCAGCTCTACTACGGTGCTTTACATCATAGTTTCGGTGGACAAGCCCTTGGGTTCTAGCCAAGCACCTCCTCCCCCCGTCAAGATCGGCCCGCGCGGGATTTGTGCGTTCGATCCATCCCGTCTTTCCAAACCGTCATTCTTTCTGATACGGGATACTTCTACAGCACTGGCCATCCATCCCTGTTGGCGGCGGCGTCAGCGGCGGGCGAATCGCTATCGGGCGAACTGGCTTTTGCTATCCCTCACTCTTTGAGCCATTTGTGCGCGGGAACTCTGAAAATGGGCTCCAGAGCGAGGGAATCCATTGCGGGGGTGGCTTTGTTTGTCCCGGCATGGTTTGACGCATCCTAGTAGACACAACTGGCATGTGAATCGTGTGGGTAGTTGGGAAAGATAGAATCTAGGCTTTCGTCTGGGGTCACCATCCGTCATGCTTTTTTTGCCATTGCTGCTAGGTTATTCCCCTCTCTGCCGTTTCCGATCACTATGGCCAGATCCACTCATGGTAGTGTCACCTTTTCCCAGACTTGGGGGATGGAAGCCATTGGAACATGTCTGTTGGCGATCTTTCGCTTCCCCCGCACAATCGGGTACTATCGAAGCGTTGTCGACTCCATGTGTGGACTGCCTTGGAACACTGGCCGTCTCATGCTGCATCACAGATGGAAGCAGCTCAACTGGTAGGATCTTGCCCACCTTGCCGCTCATTAGATAATGTCGATCGCTGTAGTCGTTGCGCGGTACGGCATCTTGACGACTTCGCTACGGGAGCGACCTTGGTCCGGATGAGCTCAACTGCAGCAACTGCGATCACTGGTTATGACGCAGCGTCATAGTGCGTCGTGCACACCCGTGAAATACCGCCCCCTTGTTCCGTCCCAAGGAGCCCTCCGATCCGATACATGCAGCAAGATTTGCTAGTTGTCGTCATGGCCCCGGTGGCAGGGCAGCTTTTGGCGATGCATGCCAGCTTATCAGCTCTCATTCGAGTCGTTGTACCGATTCAGTCAAGAGTGGTTAGCTGCTACCAGAAGTTGTCCCAATACAATCCAACAGGATGCAGACAAGACTGTTCTCTCAGATCAATGTTTTAACATCTAGAGTCTCTTCGCAGTGGTAGTTAAAAAAAAGTTTTGTAGCTTTGCTTGGGACCCGGGTTCTAGACCCCGTCTAATCTATATGTCGGATGCAATGGTCAACGATGAATGTGCTTTGGCGTTACAAAAAGGAAAACAACAACAAAAGGACTTAATCGTCCCATTCCTCGTCTAGCTGGTCGATCAGCCTGTTTTCATCGTCTCGATTTCTGCCCCTGCCGCTTGGAGAAGATGAGAGCGTGCGGTACCCTCGCCTCCCTGGAATGCAGCGGGCACATGATGATGTGGCGATGATGAAGAAATCCTACATCAAATAACAGAGTTAGCGTTGGCCATCGCGGGTTGATCTCGGGAGAAGCAACCTCCAGAACGAGAAGCACTCACCGACACAAAGTTCCAAATGCCCGCCCAGAGGCTATAGTTGGGCAATTGCCTCCAACCCCTGGCATGCGCCACCGTTCGCTGGTAAAAAATGCCACCGCCCACGTACACGCCGACGGCGATGAAGAAGATAATGGCAAAGACACCGCCGGGCCCCACGCTGCCGGGCTTGTGCGGCTCGACTCCGGCGCAGGCGTGGGACGACCTGACGTCGAAAAAGTAGGCGCACTGGTCGGGCGTGCTGCCAATGTAGCTCACCACCGACTTCTCACCCATCATCTCGTGGTCGCAAATGAAGGAGAAGGTGGCCGACTTGCGCCGCTTCCTGTCGGCCTCCTTCTCCTTATCCCGGTCCGACGCCCGCATGCGCGCCTCGTCGTCGTAGCTGCTGTGGGATGCGCCCGAGTGTACCGCGGAGCCTCGCTTGGTGTGGCTGCTGCTGCTTTCGTCCGTCCTTTTGTCCTTGGATGCGCCGTCCTCGCCGCAGGGTGACCCATCCGAGTACTGCAGGGAGATTTTGCGTCCCCGTACCACCAGGTGTGAAGATTGTTGCCTATTTGTACAATAGCAGTCAGTAGCTGAAGAATTTTGTGCGCCCCCTGAAAAGAGAGCGCGGCCACGATCGACCGAGTGCCAATCCATAGTCGTTGAAACTGACCCCAGCGAATACGTCTTCCCTTCCATCTCGTAGTACGCGCTAACGTTCTTCCAGCTATCCTCCTCGAGGCCCACCACCTTGCTGACTGGCTTAACTACCGGCGCGCAGATGTTGACGGTGAAGTTTGCAGGGAAGTCCCATCCCCTGGCAAAGTAGTCGGCGCTCGGGGCGCCGTTCTTGTTCTTCTTTGCGCCCTCCGGCAGGGCGACCGCCATGTCCTTCCGCAGGTCGTGGAAGCCACTGATCGACGTCGCCGTGCACGGCTCCGCGGGGACGGTCGGTGTCGCATCATCGGCGGCGGCCAGGGGCGCGAGGTTTGAAAGGGACGCTACTGCCAGCAGCAGGCCGCCCAGCGGCTGTGTGCTCGATAACCTCATGGCCTTCGGATGGTTTGGCCCGGCGGGAGATGATGGAAAGGTCGTTCGTTCGTTTGTTCGTTCGTTCGTTCTGGTGGGGAGGCGCCCGATGCGCTGGAGAAAGAGGAATTCCTGGAGAGGTGATTTTGGAGCTCTGAATCACAAGAAGCACAAATGCGATGGGCCCGCTGCAACAAAACAGACGCAGTGAATGGTTTTGAGATGAGATATGTAACAGTTGAGGCAGCAAAGGAGGGAAAATCAACAAGACAAAGGCTAAGGCGACGGCTAAGATTAAGTCCACGCGTCTAAAGACTGCAAGGTAATAATTAATCCACCCATTCTGCAACCGGCAGCAGCAGCCAATATCACGAATTGCCCCCTGCGCATCAGCCGTAGATGGCAGCAGCTTATTGGCTGGTGTGGGATTATATAATCCACAAACTGACTTGTCAAGAAGCCGTCTGTTCCGCGATGGAATCTCGGATCTACATGAGAATACTAAGTATATTCCTTGGCCTTGGCATTTTTCCGTTTGGTAGTAATTTGCTAATTATTCAGGAGGGCTCGCTACACAAATATCAATTTTTAATTTTTTTTTTCAAATGGATCGATCGTTTCCCGACTCAATCAAATGCAAACTCATCTATGCAATTACAGTCTATTCCAGCCGGGCCCTGAACCAAAACATCAACCGGAGACGGTTACTTTTGCCGGGCCGAGTGGGTCCTGAAACAATGACTCGCAGCAGCGGGTGCTCCTTCTCCGCCCCGAACGACGGGATTCCCGGTAAGGTATTATTTACCTACAGGTACCTACCCTCTAGCCTCTGGGGACCTCTCTTCAAGACACCACAAGAGTTTCGACGTACGTCCCCTCACGCCCGCAGAAAGAATAATCCACCACCATTCTCGCGACCGACTTCCCATTGACGATATGTCTCCAAGACATGAACTCGATCCTTTGCCACACGTGAATCTGCTCCATCTCTCTTACCTCTCCCGCTTCTTCAATCTCCATCGCCCGCTCCACCACCCTCGCCGCCGTGATGCTGTCCCAAACCGCCTCTCGTATGGGTCGCCGTCGAAGGATTTCGAGCACCCCGCGGCGGACCACGTGGTCGCGACACTTGACCCCGATTATGTACAGCAGGGGGATGATGCCAATCTCGGGTGTGAAGGTCGGAGCAGATGACTCGGAGTAGTACCCCTTTTGCACCTCGCTGGCCAGCTCTACGCACCTTTGGAACTGCGGGAGGAAAGCATCGTAGGCCATTTCCCTCCCTATCCCGTAGCTGCCGCTAAGGAGAGTCCAAGCCATCGTATATTGCAGTCGTAGCAATGCTTCGAGCGGACGGTAAGACCCCGGACTTGTCCCACAGCTGGTGCCACCTTGTAAAAGTGTTCCCTCAAAGAGAGAAGACCACATCTGCAACTGCCCGAGAACAATGTCCTTAAGGTTCCAGTGGTCAGAAGGCGGCGGCATCTCATTTCCCGGGGACATATACTCCGTCTGCTTGATCCAGTGCAACCTCATGACCCGAGCGACGAGGATCTGGAGGTGGTCGGCGGCATGGTCTAGGGAGAGGAAAGCCCCGCCGGGAGGTTGGATATAGGAGGATGCCGCCGACTCCTGCACGTCCGCCGGGGTCCAATCGACAAGAAACATAGGGGCTTGCATGTCGAGGCGGAGGAGCTGTCTAGTGACTTGGTCGATGAGCGCGCAGGCCCCGGCGGGGTGGGCGTCCCTAGCCCTGCCACCGTCGTTCAGCAACACAGTCTTGTCGAAGCTGCGCGAGATCTCAACCCCGCCGCGTAGATGCTTCATCGCTTGTGCGTCGTTGCGCGCCAGCTGGTCGAAGCAGGTGAGGAGGTAGCAGACCAACAACGTGATTGCTGTTTTCCCGGAATTGCTGTCATCCTGCTGATTCAGGAGTAGCTTGATGGCTTGGCTGTAGTGTAGCCACGGAGCGCTGTCTGGGATACCGCCGACGTCCCCGTCCAGATAGACTCGGTGGATCAAGCCCAGAGCAGTGGCTGCGTGGCGGACTGATGGGACCGTCTGGGAGAAGAACATGAGAGTGTGCCGCCATGTTTCGAGGGGTTGGTACTTGTTCATATTCTTGATGGAAACGAGCTCGAAGACAGCCATCGCCACCGGTTGGGCTGGCCCTGTCATTGGCAAGACCATCAGGGGCCTCAAATTCTGCGAGCTGAGGCCACAGTCTCTCGCCTGATCTCGGTCAGGCCGGTAGGCACTGACGGGTTGGAGGCTCTGTCCGCCATATCCATCACAGCTGCGGCCGGTAGACTTGCATTTAAGGCATGAAGGCTCGGACAAGTCGCATTTGATCCTTCTTATCCTGAGTTTTTTTTCCTTTTAATTACTGACATTTTAACATGTTTAGCCTTGTGGTGGAACGGTCTCAGGACTTACTTGCAGGTCTTGCAGCCTAGTCTTGACTTTGGAGCAAACTGACGAGGCTTTCTCCTCCAAGCGTGTTTGTCTATTTTGGTGATATCTTGTTTGGCCATTTTGTCGCCATAGAGGATTATGCGGACTAACAGGCAATATCGCCTGTTATTGCAGCTAAAGGAAACAAGCAGGTCGTGTGATTGTTTGGGGAGTGCGCCATGGATGTAAGAAACCAGGTGCTTTTTTGGATGAATTATACACCTACCTGACCTAGGTACTGTACCTATGTACATTGACCGTCTTACCACATGAGGTACGAAGAAAGAATACTGTAGTCATGAAGAGGCCTGCAAAAGGCAAGGGTCATTAACAAGTGCTAATTGTCCAGTTCGTACAGGTGGGTCTTCAAGACCGGGGGTACAAGTAACCGAACGGCACAGCAGTAAGCAGACGTTGTATTTCTTCATGCCCAGACTACTTGACAATAATCCAACTTCCACAATGCCATATATCATGATTGGATACTTCGTACATATGGAGCTTCGAGGAGAGGAATATACGCAATCGCCATCATGGGTCAACTGCGAGAACTTGGCATTATGCCAGCCCTGAACAGGCTGATAAAGCGATATAAGTAGTCGCTTTCTGGACTCGCTATATCATGGCTAGAATTCAACAAACGATAACGTCTCCGAGAAAACTGTACCGCCAGAAACCTTCTGCCCATCATGATAAAGCTACTTAAGAACCCCCTCAACTTGCTTACAGCGTTGACTTGCCATATCGCCAGCTGTCGAGGTCAGGACATGGTCTATCTATTCGACAATGTGAGTCTTGGTTACAGCCTCCCGCACATCGTTTCATAGATGCTGATATTATATTCTACCGTCCAGATCGAGCCATCAGCCAAACTCACCTGGGTGCCATGCTTCGACAGCTTCACTTGCGCCAGGTTAGAGGTTCCCCTGGACTACTCGGACAGCGCCCTCGGCACAACCGCCATTGACTTTGCGAAACTTGACGGCAAGAATGCCACGTCCGAATCCCCAACCATCATCATAATTCCAGGTGAGACACTTCCAGCCCGTGCTTTACTAAGGACTGCATTGTAACTAATACAACCCCCATTAGGCGGTCCGGGTGGTTCGGGGATCGACCTCCTCTTAGCATACCGGGAAACGGCAGGGCGAATGTTTGGAGAGCAGTACAACATCGTCTCGTTTGACCCGCGTGGCGTCAAAACCAGCGGTCCGAGACTAGACTGCTTCTCCGACATCGCCGAAGCAAGATCGGCCTTTGGGAGGCTGCACTACACCGGCGTGACCAATGCGTCAACCAGCTCACTTCAGGAGCAGTTCTACTCGGGCTCCATCTATGGGGAGTGGTGCAACGCCGCTGTCCAGGCCAACTCTCCCTTTGGATACTATGTGACCTCCCCGGCAGTCTCTCGCGATCTGCTCGCATTCGTCGAGGCCGAAGCCGAGGTAGGTGGCAAGGCCCCGGCGGACGCCAAGCTGTGGTGCTACGGCGGAAGTTACGGCTCCGTCGTCGGCGCGACTTTTGCGTCCATGTTCCCCAACCGAGTCGGAAGGATGGTGCTGGACGGCGTCATGGACGCAGAGCAGTACTACGACAACGACTGGAGTGGCACTATAGACCAGGCAGACGAAGCTCTGCAGTCGTTCTCCTTCGTCTGCCACGCCGCCGGCCCCGAGGCCTGCTCCTTCTGGGGCCCCACGCCAGCCAACATCACCACCAGGATGGACGCCATCATTCACGAGCTGGAGGGCCACCCGATCCCCATCACGCAGATGCATGGCAGCGGCCTCCCCGCAATGGTCACCTCGGCCGACCTGAAAGCCCTCTTCATCCAGGCTGTGTCCATCCCCGCGCGCTTCTTCCCGGACATGGCCGATGTGCTGCACCGGCTCGAGTTCGGAGGTGACGCCTCTGCCCTGGCCGGCCTGTTTGAGCGCGTCACGGGGCTCGCGACGGACGCGGGTCGCGTCATCCGGTGCGCCGACTCGCACCGGCGAAACAGGTTGGCCACCCTCGAGGGGTTCAGGGCCTACGCCGAGTCTGTGCGGTCGCGGAGCAGGTACCTGGGTGACGTGTTCCCCGTCTACTCTGACACGGTCCTGTGCGCGACGATGCGGCCCCGGCTGCCCGACGACATGGTGTTCCAGGGGCCAGCAGGCGGGCCGGTTGAGGGCACGTCGTTTCCGATCCTGTTCACGAGCAATACGGTCGACCCGTTGACACCCTTGAAGTCGTAAGCTGCTTGCTTTCGCCCCCGGACGCTAATCTTTGTCGTGATTTTGTAGCTGACTGGTGTGATCTGTTTGCTAGCGCTCGCAAGATGTCCTCACGCTTTCCAGGATCGGTGCTTCTTCTGCAAGAGGGCGTTGGTGTAAGTCTCTTGTGGTCATCCATCATATGGGGGCTTGAGGGCCAAAATAGTCGACTGATAAGCTGACTTGCCACTTAGCATACGATAGTCATCAGCGAAACAGGCTCAGGATGCTACTTTGGTCATGTACAGGCATACTTTGGGGGTATCTTGCCGCCAGCCAACGTCACATGCCCTTCACAGAGCAAAGTCCCTTTCATGGGAGGCTCTGTTTGAGCACCTTCAGGCCTTGGGGACCTGAAGACCCGAAATTGGTAGCTGACATCAAAGCCGATATGGTACCGAGTTTTGAGTCTGACCAGTTCATTTGTTGTTTCGCATTCGGTTGGATGCAAACTGTGTCGAAAATCGTGTCTAGTAGAAGTGTGAGTGGAAGTCCTTGTCTAACGGCAAAAATGGAATGATCAATTTTTTTCTTGACAAGAGGCCAAGTAGCAGATAAGTTTTCTTCCACAGCCATAGTTGCGTTCAGGCTTAAAGGCGCTCTGTCACTACTCACAATCTATATTTGGGGGTGCTTTATGCCGTATCGATCACACAAGGAATATGTCTTACTTCCTGAGTATCTCACCTAAATGGGACTTGATTTCCAAAAGTAGAATATAAACCTCCATTCCAGCATCAAGATAGATTAAGCATCGACATAGGCTAATAGGCATTCGGTCTTGTTTCTCACCAAATTCAGTTAACAGTAGAGACGAAGCAGTGCAACCACTACGAAGGCTTAGGCCAGGAATGGAGATATAACTACTTCACGCACAAGTGAACAAGCCGCCCAGCAGCAGAGATTGTTGGTCACTATTTGCCGTAGCCTGTAGCACCTACACGCGATGGGTTGAGGTAGCCAACTCCTGCTATTGTTACTCTGCCATGCGTGACTTGGCCGGGTTGGACAAGGACTAGCTGTCTCGAAGCTAGGTCCCTCAAGCTCAGCAGTTCGCGGGCAAAAATATATCACGGCAATCTAGACTCATGTGATTACATTCATGTTTCAGTGGGATGGCACAGCAACCAACGCTTTCGGTCAAGGAAAACATGAATGATCTCATAGTTTGGTAGGGATAAATAAGAGCAAGGCTCAAGACAAAGAGGGCGGGAATCAAGTCCTTGTCCCACTGAAAGCTACAGAGTAGCACGAGGTCCACGCAAGCGTCGTCGACTCTTTTTTCGTGATACTTGACATTCTCCCTCCACCACCTCCCGTCGCCCTCGCCGGCGCGGTGGCATCTCTTTGTTCGTCATATACATCTCCCACTCTGGCCATTCCCCGAGCTTCCCCGTCCATTCTTCAAGGGGAACATTGCCAAGTGGCCAAAGGAACACGATGTGCAACAAAGAAATAGGGAAGTGCCAACAAAGAAGCACAAACACGATCCAGGCAGTGATTTACCACGTGCTTCGGTAGATTAGCATAGAAGCACGGGGCTATTTGAATTGCTTCAGGCCAGCCTGAATAGAATCGAACTAGATCGTCATAAACGGATATATGATGGGTGACACCACCCCCGGCTCTCAGCCCAACCCTCTCATCTCCTCCTGTCAGACAACAGCCTGTTCCAATATTGAGCAAAATAGTGCCTAAGAGACAAAGAAGAGCGAACAAAGACCACGCGGCTCAAGGTAACAGCCTGTTGTTTTTCCGGGGGTCCACAACCGACCCAGGCTGCCGGGTTCGTCGCGTGGATGGTTTCCCCATGCCGTCTTTGAGAGGTCTTGTCTTCGGCGTTGCCTACTCGTATCTGTCCCTTTGAGCATAACAGCCTTGTATTTAGCCCCCCTAAAGAGTTATTTGTTTGTCGATCGGGGATGTGATATAAACGAACAGCCATTTTTGATACAAGGAGAGAGCGGGAAGATTAGCGTCAATTCTCTTCGCCCTATCCGTCGTGATATAAGGATGGAAGATGCGCCTGGTGCCTTGGGGATGAACATGTCGAAAGCAAACCAGCCTCTCGTGTCTGCCTCACAGCCGGCCTGTGATTATACTGAATAGCCTACCCTTCTCATTTGATCAACACTTGCTAGACATCCCTCTCTTTTGTGTCCTGGAGACAACACACATTTACACGGCTCACACACCATATTTCTTCACCTTGCACCCAGTCAGTAGACCTACAAGCCGGACCCGCGTCAACAACTCATTCCCCAGCGCCATACCAGCAGTCAACATCTGCCAGGCCTTACCTGTCTCGAGACGCCACATTCGATCTGCGAATCGAATACGGTCAAACCCTCACCACCAAACCGGATCCGTAGGCCCCGGCTTCGGGAAGACGGCGACACCGGAAACAATGTGCGGCCTCGAGAACATACAGCACCGGTGCTGCGGCGCCTACTCCCAGGAGGTGCGGTATGTCTGCCAACGGGCACCGTCGTACGGCGGCTGGATACAGTGAGTTTGCCCGATGTTTTTTTTTCCTCTGGACCTGCCTCCAAGAAATGTCTCTATGACCATGTTGGCAAGATTTTGCGCAAAAAGAAGAGGACAGAAGCTAACCACTCCTGTATTGCTACCAAGCTGCCCATACCGCGACGCTCAGGGCGCGCGCGCCGTCGATGCGGCATGCTCGAGCTGTCGGCAGAGGGGCAGGCCCGGGCACAGAAAGGACTCGTTTCAACCGGTCCGGAGCCTCGGGGGCCGGACGCCGACCCCGTGAGGAGGGGACCCGACATTTGCAAACATGCGGACTCTCCACGCTAGCCTGCCGATATCCGAGTCCGGAAAGCCTTTCTCTTCCCTCCCCTGAAAATTTCAAGACAAGAAGAAAAAAAAACGCACAACGAAAACCAACTTGAATCTGGTCAGCTTTGAAGCGCTTCGGCACCCTCCGATGAGAAGAAAAAAAAACTCAAGAGGCTCAGGGGCCGCGCTGACACGGAACTGGTCGCGGGCTGACATAGGCGGAGAGCGGCACGACTGGCTTATCTTTTTTTTTATTTTTTATTTCTTGCTTTATTCTCTTCATCACAGCCATCCGCTTTCGGCCCCCCCCTCCGATGAGCAAAAGAACAAAAAAGAAGTCTATCGCAAGAAAAACAAAAGTGGCTGGACGGGGAGGCGCACTGCAGATGGAGGGGGCATGATGCCGTGTCATTGAAAATGGTCCAGTCATGCCAGACATGCATATGATCTCCTCTGCAGGTATCCGTGCCTTCATTCGATGTGTTTATCGTCTTTTATTCTCCTTTCAATCTTTTTTTTCTTCTTTCTTCCCCTACACTCACACACACACACCCTCTTCGCCGACCCGGGAATGGGAAGTGGCAGGCCGGCCAGCCC
>JARHUK010001362.1:45697-80734 GCA_031001725.1 Pseudopyricularia javanii | reverse complement strand
ATATACATGTTAAAATATACTAGAAAAAATAGGTAACCAGAAATAAAGGGGGGTTTGGCATCATCGCCTTCCCCGTCTTTGAAATCATCCAAGAAAGAAAAAAAAAAGAAGCCGCACACAACATCGTGGCGCCCCCGGTATGTATCCGCATTTCGTCTCATCCACACGTCTGAGTAGTAACTTCCGCCTCGGCTTACACCAACGAAGCCTATTACTAACATATGCTGACGACAGCGCTGCACACCCACCAAACAACCACTCAGTACGTCCCTCTGATCTTGGCATAGAGCTCCGAATCGAGGAAGTTGTAGTTCGGGTCCAGCTCGCAGAACGGGTGCTGCGAGAGCAGTTTGTTGGCCGTCGGTCGGTCGTGGGAGTCGCTGTTGGTACAACGTTAGCTCGAGCATCCAAAGTCCATTCTCCAAACAGAGAAAAAAAAGAAACATACACAGTAAAACAGTCCATCATGAAAGCCACCGCGATGGGGCTGATGGTGTCCTGCACGTCCTCCGGAATAGGCGGTATCTCGCCGTTGGCGATCTTGTAGATGGCCCCGACCGCCTCCTCCTTGGCCCATGGCCTGCGGCCCGCAAACATCTCCAACACCACGCAGCCGAGCGACCAAATGTCCACCTTGGCAGAGTAGCCCTCGCCCTGCGACCGAATCACCTCGGGCGCCATCCAAAACACGGACCCCTGCATGTTGTTGGACTTGTCGTTGCCGTAGATGTTGTCCGTCTTCTTGGAGATGCCAAAGTCCGAAATCTTGGCCGTGCCGTCCACGTCGAGCAGGATGTTATCCGCCTTCAGGTCACGGTGCAGGATGCCCTCCCGGTGGAGGTACGCCAGCCCCGACAATGTCTGCCGCGTGAGCGACTGCACCACGCCCTCCTCGAACTTGCCGTTCTTGCGCAGGCAAGATCCGATCGAGCCACCAGATATGTACTCGAGGAAGATGGAGATGCTCGTCTCCTTACGCTCGCAACCCAGATACTGCACAATGTTGACGTGGTCGAGATGCTGCATCGTTTCGATCTCCGAGTCCAGCGCCCCCACGAGCTCTTTGATGCGCTTCTTGTCGCCAGCTGCTGCTCTCGGGTTGACCTCTACCTCCTTGACAGCCAAGAACTCACCCGTCGTTGCGTTCATACCAAGGTAAACGCGTCCGTAAGTGCCCTTGCCGATCAGCTGACCCTTGAACCAACGGAATGTTGTCTGGTGCTTCGGGGCTCCCCTCGATGCCGAGGGGAGCGAATCTTGTGGGATATCCGCCGGCACCAGCAACGAGTCGCGGTTCGGCCGAATCTGAACAATGTTCGCGTTGAACATCTTGGTCGACTTGCGCCTCATGAGTATCGACGAAGGTGTTGCCTGGCTTTCAGGGGCGGCGGGTGCCCGGTCCAGCCCTTGTGGTGCAACCATGGAAGTCTGGGTGTATCTTTTGTGGGCCTCATGTGCACCTCTGGCCTTCTCGCGAATCGACTTCATCCTACCCAAACCGCTGGAGCGCCTCACGTTGCGTTGTGCCAGGCTTTGGATGCTGATAGGGCGCTCCAATGCCTTCAGAGTAGACTCGTCCGATCCGAGGGTATCACTCTCGCTGTACATTGAATGCACCCGCGATGGGGGAATAGATGACAATGGCGCGTTGAACTGTGATTGGGCAGGTGACTGTGTCTCGTCGACCTCGGCGATGGGCGAAGGCGCCACGAGCCCTCCGTCCATATTCTGCTCTTGATCTCCCTCTTCCAGGACTGGCTGGTCGACATCCATACCAGGGAAGAAATCCTCGAGGTTGTTGATAAGAGCCTCAGCTGGGGGACGGTTGGCCCAGACGTCCATCTTGAACGACTTGCGTCTCGACAGCTTGCTATCTCTTTCCCCGTTAGGAGTCCTGTCATCGTCATCATGTGTCTGGGCGGACTTGGGTGAGCTGAAGGACACCGACACTCGCTTCCCCTTGTCGGTGTTGACAGTAAGAGTTGGCCGCTTGTCTCCCTCATCTGCACTGCTATCAAACGCCACCGAGGGGCGGTTTCCTGATTTCTTGAGCGGCTCTTTAGGGGCCGCAATGGGAACGATGAACAGGTCATCGTCCGAGTCCGAGTCGTCGAGCTGAGGCTGGCTTGCCGCAGAAGGCACCGGCCTGTCAAAAGAAACTTCAGGTTCCGTAAAATCGACGTCGGGACCGTGAGACTTCCTCTTGGACTGCGGCGAAGAGAAGGTGGAAGCGCGCGGAGCTCCCGGGGGTGGACTCGACGCTTGGTAGGAAGCGAAATTGGCGGACGGCCGAGAGATGGGGGATAGATCTCCGGCAAATTGCGAGTGGTTGGAGGTGGCTGCATCAGTCAGTTCAGTGCTTAACAGACTCTCACGGCGGCCTTCCGGTTTAGGATCAGAAGATCTGTCTCCACGTAGGCGGTTGGTGCCCACGGGCGAATAGTCTGGGATGATAAAGGGAAGGTTGCCACGACTCCACGTGATAGAACCAGGTGACCCTGAGGGCGTACTATCGGGGCCAGGCCCGAATCCACGCTGCCCAGTGCCGGCTGTCACTATGGCTTGCATATTCTTACCTCGAGTCTCGACACCAGTCGGCACAAAATCCCGGCCACCGCTAGAGGCGCTCCCAGCGCGGTGCGAAGACGGAGGCCTTCCGGATCCTCTGCTTGGAAGAGCCACCCCTCCCAGATTTCTGCCCATGTCGACCAAAGCGCTGGTGATGCCGCCCATAGATGAGCCTGACATTGGCGACCTTCGAGAAGGATGCTCCGACATTTCTTTCGGTGAGCTCGTCGGCCCGTTCGAAGGACCGCGCTGTGAAGGGTAACCGTCAATGCTTCCTTGACCCCTCCTGCTCGTCATCAACGAGTTGACCCTGTTCAATGTGGCGGATGGGGCATTCGGCGGAGCAGGAGCGTTGCGATGCGGACCTGGGAACATTTTATCCTGGTTCTTGTCCTCGTACGGCGAATGGCGGGGGCTGTCGAAGTCGACCGGGTTGCCTTTGATTGCAATACTCTCAGCGGATGGGCTTAACCCAGAAGACTTGCCTCCTGGTGCAGCCTGGGCAGCTTGAGCAGCCTGCCTACGTTTAGCGAGGTATTCGTTGCCCTTCCTGGTAACCTCGTCCCTGTACTCCATCTGTGCTCTTTGGCGTGCTGCCTCCTCTTCCTGTTCGCTCTTCGCGTGATTCTGTCTCGACGTTGAGCCATTCCTGTGTCGCTGATCCACGGTCATGCCTCCCGACGAGTAGCTCGCCGAGAGCGTGGACTGCTGCGATTTGGCTGGAGGTCTGACGAATATTTTCAGAGTCCCCACCGAGTCTGCCCTAGATCCCTTGTTCTTCATCAGTTGATCATCACTCAGTGGCTGATTGTGTTCACCCTGGCCAAGTTCGGTAAGATATATCTGGACCTCGTCGTCATCAGGGATGCCTAAGCCCTTGTTGATGCAAGACTTTAGTTGCGCTGCGCCCACTATTTGCGACACGTCTACCATTCTGTAATTCCAGCCATCCATAGTAGCTAGAAGGTAGATGCTCCCACCAGGTTGTCGGAACTGCAGGTAGGGCTCATCTAAGCCCAAGCCATCCGTGATCATCTGCGGACTTGTTGGAGAATCGGCATTGGGAGAAGATAGGTTACCGTCCATATGGCCGGCCATGCGGTCTCTAAACGATTTCTCTCTAGCGCTGGCGGGCGATCCTGTGTCAGCTGACTTGTCGCCCAAGTCCGACGGAGAGTGCCGTGTTCCACGGCCATTGATAAGTTCGTCAATATTGCCATTCCTCATAATATGCTGGGCCTCTGCAGGCACACCGGAGCCGTATATAGCTGCGACCGAGTCGGTGCTGTTCCTCACGTTCATCCCGAACCTGCTCGCGTGGGGAGATGGAGATAAAGTAGACGACTTTGGGTTTGACGATGCCAGCGCCGGGTTTGGGCTAGCATTAGGACTGTCCCCGTTCAACTTGGGGCTGCCGCGATGGTCTATTTCGAGCGGTGTCTTGAGTAGATTTCTGTGACTGGAAAACGAGCCGCTCACTGAACCATTCAAGGGCATTGTTGTTGATCGGCTTTGGGGACCAGGCGTCTTTAGGTTACGGGTCAGAAGGTTAGCCATGGTCTGCTTCATCATCGCCCCAACAAACAAGGAGGACCGGGCAGCACAGAGGTCCGCGCAGGTTTGGGGGTGGGTATATAGATCAAATATTAGACATTGAATCCTTACATTTGGTGAGTCGCCACCGTCGTTCCCGTGAGAGTTCACTGATCCTTGCCTGCCGTGGGAGCTTGGAACCCGAGCAGAATCTGGCATGGCTCGTGAATGCACGAGGCCGCGGATGAGACGGCGCATGCGCTTGCCCTCTTCTCGCTCCCGAGGCTGATCCCAGCCGGTTCCGCTAGCGGTGCAGACCTTGGCAAGCTGAGGATACACCTGCTGGTGCATTATGCCAAAGTTGCCCCGGCCGTAGTGCCTACTACCCAGCTCAAGGAACTGAGCACCGTGTATGTTGAGCCGGCTGAACGTCTCCTGCCAGTCTCGGGAGAAGTTGTTCACTTGGAGCCAGCTGATTACTTTGTCGAGCGTCCACGAGGCAGTAACTTCGTTGGGAACACCAGGAACGTTTACACTGGGCTGGGGGCCGCTCGACAGACTCGCCGCGTTGTTCCGCTGTGCTGTCTCGTCTGCAGCCGGGTTCGACCGAGCATTCTCACTGATCGATGGGGTGGTGGTGGACGTCGTCGAGGTCTCCCAGGTCGAAGGGCCCGTCTCGTCTTGGAGATCGTAGCCTGGCACGAAGTCCGGCATGAAGTAATCGAACATGGGGTCTTGCCCGGGATTGTACGTATCGGACATGGCGGGGGCATCGGAGGGCGGCGGAGGAATGTTGAGGCCGGGTGCGGTGGAGGCATGTGCCTGCGGGTTGTACTGTTGGATAGGTGCCTGGGCGTACGTAGGAGGCCTGTTGTCGTAGGTTTGCCGCGGAGGCGGCGCCGCTACGCCCCAGGCCCCATTCCACGGGGCCTGGGGATTAAGTGCGCTTGCTGGAGGAGGTCCGGGAGGCGGAGGCGGAGGCGCGTTCCCGCCCATGTTTGGAGCGGTCGGGTACCGGCTCAACGGAGGAGGGGGTGGAGGCACGAAGCCCATCGGCTGATGCATCTGGGCCAACGGCGGCGACATGGGCGGCGGCGGCGGCACCTGGTAGGGCCGCGACTGGTTCCCCTGGCCTGGATACATGGCGACTGAGGTGGCTGGAACTGGCGATAGGGAAGGGCCGCCCGGGAAGGATATTGTCGAGAGGACCTCTTGCGTGCTGTGGGAACACGAGGGTTGAAGGTTAGGCCTTCGGCCCTGTCCGATGTCAAAAACAACAGCCGATCCCTCCTGCCAAAAGAGAATTATACAGCCAAAGTGTTAAGTTGAGCGATCCAAAGAGACGTGCAGGGATTGTAGGCTTCTTTTTTTCTTTGCTTCTTCTATGTTCTGGTTGATCTTGGGCCTCGGCAGATCGATAGGGCTCGGGGCCTCGTCGACAGGTGTGATGGAAACTGGGGAGCGGGCCGGGACGACGTCAAGGGTCTTGTTCGCTTGGACAGTAGCTGATAGCTAGGCGAAGTCGATATTGTCCGAAATGGCTCGTATGACATATAGAGCTCGATTCAAGCAGTCGAAGGATGGAGCCCGTTATGCCATTAGGCGCAAGCCAGTGCCGTCGGCGAACGAGCGAGGTGGCGGCGACGGTGTTGACATTTGCGAGGGGCGACGGAGGGTGGATTTTGGTCGGCGGGCCTAAGAAAACTGCCAAGAAGAACTTTATAAGCAAGGGCAAAAGCCAAGATGCGACAATTGAACCCGGCGCCGTGATCGAGTGCGCGGCGGATGAACGAGAGGATATGTTGTGCCAGGTCGTCGATGGTGAATGCTACTCGTAAATGATTATGGGAGGTCAGGAAGAGTAGTAGGGCGAAGGAGCTTGGAGCTGATGAACAACCCCCCAAAAAAAGCAAGGGGCGGCCACGAATAGACTGCTAGAGGCGGCGCTTGTCTTGGTTGTTCAAGGTGGTGTGGAAGTCGATTCCTTACAGTGAGGAGGATGGGAATGGGGAATTCCCGCCCGCGTTCAAGGATCCGTTGATGGCCCAGGAGAATGATTGGTGGTTGGGTTGGGAAGCGGGAAGCTATGAAAATACGGCGGCGGCAATCGGAGGGGAAGCTCGCTCTGCTTTGGATGGGTGAATTCGAGAATACGAAGACCTACCTACCTAAGCTAATATGGATGTCAAGTTCGCTGCAGGACAGCGACAAATACGGCCTGCCCGGCTTGCGTGTTTCTTGTTTATTGCAAGAGACACACACTGGCCTCCGCAGCTCAGACATCCATGTGTGTTCCATCCCTCTCGGCATGGTCAACAGCGACTCAGCAACCGCGCCCATCCATCTATGCAACAACGCCCATGGCTGTTTTCCTACTTTCTTTTCTTTTACTCCGCGGCCAACGCGATCGGGCTTCTTTTGGCCTGGAACAAAGGAATTTGATATCTTCCAGCCCACCACCACCGCCGCCGCCTCCCTACTGCACCTTCATGGCAAGGCTGGCGGGCTGACACGAGGCGGCCATGATACCAAAAATACCTACAACCATGAACACTTGCACCAAGCAAAAGAACCCTCGAGGTGAGGCTGGCTTGCGTCGCACAGCGTACCTAATCAACCGCCCAAGTGGGTTCAAGGCCACATTTGCGACACCTTTTGATCCATCGGGCAGCAAAGGACGTGGAAAAGCAACCGAGACCCTAGCGGGAAGCAAAGCGCTGGACCCCAAATCAATGCAAGGCACCCCCGCATTTACTGCAACGAAACGGGATGCCCCTTGAAGAAGAGCTGCATTCCAGTAGGTATCCATCTGTTCTTTTCTTTGACATCGGGCTAAGATCCGTCGCCGCGGGCCAACAGCTTGCAATGTTGGCGCTGATAACGGGTGTTGTACCTCCACGCAAAGCACGGCGCATGCGCTCCGTCAGCCAGCTAAACAAACATGCAGCCTAGGCTGTACTCAAAGCTAGCAGACAGGCGTCAATACGGGCTGCCGTCAAAAATCTACCTGGGTACCTACCTAGGTAGGTAACAAACATCGACCAAATACTACTAGCCAGAGGACCGAGCCTCTTAATAACCCTGTCCCCCCGCTAATGCCCAACAAGTTCGTCTCACAAACGTGGACATTTCACCGGATACTCAGACCATTCTGCATACCTCCCTCCCTGTATACGCAGTATATGTGGCGACTGTCGAACACATGGGGAGAATAAACTCCCGGGCTGCTTCTCGGTGAGCCCAGACCTGATACTGGAGAGCAAGATAAACACAAACAAAGTCGAGACTCTTCCTGTCCGTGCCCTCGTTGTCTCCCCGTTCCTGTTTGGGTTGGCCTCCCACCCCTTAAGCACTTTACTGGTAGCGCTGATCTACAGTCAGGTCCAGACGGAATACGAAGCTTGCTGTGGTCCCCGGAAAGCACCCCCTGGCTTAGACGAAAAAGAGAATTTTCTTCCTGCCCACATCTTGACCGACACACCTCGACCGAAAAAGGCCAATTTTGAACGTCGGCAATCCTCCTGAACCCACTCCAAATTTCTTGGTGTTTGTTAGCGCAGACGATGCATGGGACCGGATCTGCAAAAAAAGTTGCGGGCGATCGGGGTTCCCGTATCGTTGGCCTTGGGCTCTTGACGGGCGGGACGGTATCGCCGTTATGGGGGTATGAAGATCATATATGATCGTCGAATCTTCAAACATCATGTCACATTCAGTACAACGTTATATCTCGAATTTTTACGTAATGACTCGGCCATCGCCAGGACTGCTACGTACATGGGCATCGTGGAATAAAACGAGAAAAAAACAATTGGCCTGAACTCCAGACGCCAGGCGGGAACCTGCCTAAATAGGGGAAGAAATACATTTTTTTCTTTGGTTTGCTCATCGCTGCTCCGCTCATGATGATCAAGAAACATGCGAGAAGTTTTCCGTGTAGCCAAATCTCCACCATTTACGGACCATCAATCCACCAAAAGAGTGTTTTGCCCCATTTCTTCCGCGCCATTACATGATGCTACACTGCGACACGACAGTTTGAACAGCCTGGTAGTAACCAGCATCAGCATCTACGCCTGCGCCGTTCTCGCCCGCGTTATGGGCCCGGACGACGCCCCTGATCTTCAGCCTCTGCTCGCCGTCGCCGTGCCACCAGCGGAACCGCTGCACAAGGGCGCCCTCCGAGTCGTCGCTTCCAATCTCCCACTTTCCGGACGTCACCTCGACGACGCAGTCGTCCTTGGGGAAGTGGTAGTCGGGCAGGAACACCACGGTGGGTTCGTCGTCGCCCGAAGTCTTTACGGCCTTGGCGGCCCTGATTTCTAGGGTAAACTCGCACCGGCGGAGGTCAAAGCCGTACTTGGAGATGCTCCCGGCCACTGCTACAGGCGCAGGCCGCACAAACGCCTCAGCGGCGCGGTAGCCCGGCGCGCTCTTGAGCTCTGGGGCCGACGAGGCCGGGACCGCTGACGAGATGGACGGCGTAGTCAAGGTCTGTCGTATGTTGGATGGCGTTATAGGCGTGCCGGGCTCCACCTCGCCATGCTCCGGCTTCCCTTCCTGGTTGCTGCTGCTCTTGACCAGGCTGGCTGTTGATTGGCCAATTTCTCCAAAGGTTGGCGGCAGGGCAGAGACAGGGAGCTGTTTGTCGTCGAGCGAGTATATCGACAAGTCCTCCCCGTTCCACTGGTCTCCATATCCATGATCATTCTGCGTGCGGGTCAGTAGGGGGACTCTTGACATTTCTCAGTGGTACAGTTCACACGACTTACCTTGGCGCAGTAAACCCAAAGGGTGTAGCCCTCCATCGGCGCTCCCTCGACCGCGAAATGGTTAGCATCCATAGCAGCCGACTGGCTCGAATAGTTTCCGGTCTTGTATGCAGCCTTGTCGTCCATGTCGTATGGGATGCCGAACTCGGTAAGAACACAAGGGTGGTTGCCCATATAATCCAAGCCCTCCTGTCGAATGGCGGCCAGTTGCTCGCGGAAGCAGTTGCGCACAGCCGTCTCGCCCAAGCGGATGGCCAACACGGGACTCAGGTAGCGTCCACGCAACACCCCAAGGACATCCACATTCCACCATTTCCAGCTCTTGGTCATGAGGGTGATGCCGTCGTAGTAATGTGGTGCGTAAACCAGATTGTTCTCGTCATCCGCGGTGCCTTTGATGCTCGGCGGAAGCTCCAGAACAGGGGGTTGGAGGATAAGGGTGGCCTCCTTGTGATGCTGGCGTACTGTGTCACGGTACGAACGGACGTAGTCCATAAAGTAGCTGTTCGTGAAACCGTGGTGGTCAATGACCTCTCCGGTTCTCGGGTTCTTTTGGAAATAATCCTTGCGCAGGAGCGTGTCTGTAGCGGGATCCCAGACACCATGCTGGGCCCACAAGCATTCACCCAGCTTCCAGCCCGGGTCTCTGGAGTACTTGTAGCGGGAGTCGTCGTAACCAGAAGGAAGCCAGGCTATCTCGCCCTTCGGGTCTACAAGGGTCCTCCCAACCTTGTAAGGACCCAAGTTGCCCATATCCCAGGTATCGACCTCTGTTGGCCTGCCAAGCCCGGTAAGCATGGCCTGCCATATGGTCGGGCTGGTGCCCTTCTTCAGCGCCTGCTCCTTAGGGATGACACTGATATCTTCGTATCCGATCATGCCCTTGTTGGGCTCGTTTATCGTCTCCCAGCCAAAGACGACCTCATTTTCTATGTCCCCAGCCTCGTGTATGCGCATCGCGAGATGTGATATGGCCTTCATAAAGTGGCCCTGTAGGTAGTCCTGGATGTTCACGCCGTCGATGATACACTTGGGCGCAAAGTCCTTGCCCGCGAAGAAGAGTGTGAACATGGTAGCAGCCGCCAGCCGGTAGTAATTCGTCGACCAGATCATCTTGGGGAACGATGCCGGTTCTGGGTAGGTGTTGTGTACAATAGCAGCTTCGGTTGCCGCAAAGGCCTCGGGGTTGAGACCTGCCGCATACAAAGTCCACATTGGCGCGCCCGAGCCGCCGGAGAATCGGGACCACTAAAGTAGGTGCACCATATTGTTGTCAGAACAAGTATCCGAAAACATTGAGGGTAAGTATATTTTTCCGCAGGCCATAGTTTGACGTACGACATCCTGGTGAGGGTCCATGAAAACGTAGAAGCCATAGAGCTTGGCTATCCTGAGAATCTCGATGGTGTGCTGTATCCATTCCTCATCGTAAATGCCAGGACCGGCCGCCTCGATGGCCTCCCATGTGAAGATGTACCGAATCGTGTTGTAGCCATACCGCCTTAGCCGTGCAAAGTGCGTGTGGGCCTCACTTTGGGGAAACGGCCGTTCTCTGAAATCGATGTTGTCTCCATCGAAAAAGTCGTCGGCAACGTGGGACGGCCTGTCTGGTGTGCTCGGGAACTTTGCGTCACCGGCAACGTTGATGCCTCGTAGGACGACCTGGCGCCCTTGGTTGTCAAAGAAACCGCCATCCTTGATTAAAAGTCGGAGGGGGGCCATTGTGGTGGAGCGCGCGCATGCACAGGGATTAAACAGCGACAGAATGGCAAGAGAAAGAAGCTACAATAGTCTCGAACAGAGAGCCAAAGAGATTCGGCGGTGGTTTGAGTAAAATATTAGGGTTGAGATGGGATGGAAGGCTATCCGACAGCGGAAAAGTTGGCCGAGTAGAGGTCGGAGTTCAATGACGTTACCGGGGACATGCACTTCGGAAGGACAAATGGGATTGGGGGAGGGTCCGTCATTTTAGGGAGCATAGCGGTTCTGGCCCCTCGATTGGGTCGGCTGGGCAAAATACTACGTTGGTCGTAGGTCATGCAGCTTGGAGATGGCCATCAAAGAGGTATGGGACGGTCCTATACCGATGCTGGCAGCCTTGAAACCGTATGAGAAGACGGTAACCGGGCAGAGCGAGGCTGGTTCGCAAAGCAAATGCGCTGTCGGAAACAACAAATCTTGCGGCGTGTGCCTACCGGGAACTGCAAGCCCGTGATCTAAGTTTAATTGCATCATGAGATAACAACGCATATTCGGCTACGTTGGCGTGGATCCATCCAGGGTCCAAGACTTCTGCCGAGCTTTTACCGGGTCAAAGGCACATGTGGTGACCAGCCTCATTTTTCCAGACAATTCAAACGATTATCACGGTACCTACCAGGTAGGCCAATGTTCTCTTCTGGTGGAAGCCATAAAGTATCTAGCGAACCTTTACTTTGTAGATTGCACGTTGGCCGTCGGTTGAGGATTCACGAGGCAACGATAACGCTTAGTCTCAAAGTCGATTGAGGAATTGCAATGAAGCCCAGCTCTCCCAGTTTATACTCTTGGAAGTCCGGCACCGGATGCCAAGTACACCAAATGTGGACGGGAACCGGCTGGATTCATGAATATCGCATCATTCGTACTGTGTGATGATGCCGAGTCCTGGCGTACCAGTAGCAGGTATCTAACCTACCCTGTACCGATATAGTTCGTCTACGCATCCACAGTGCTAGAGGTATGCAGAAACTGTGAGTAATTGTACCCCACAAAATCCGTCCCATGGAAGAAGGCACTTTACGCGTACGCGACTACCCCACGACGCGTTGACTTTTGGACTGTCCCATGCCACTTTTGTAGTTGTTCTGTGAACAAACAACTTTCTTTGGAAATGCAGGTTGAAGACTGGTAAACTCACAAAGCCAAAGATACAAACTTTAGCCAGCTGCATTTTTACTATAATCTTCAGGATACCCGCTGCCGTACCATGCCGGAATCAATAGCCTCGGGGGGGTCCCAGACAGCTACCGACGTACCAGAGACGCAACCCGCCTCTGTGAAGAGTAACGGCGTCAATCAGGCCACAGATGGTGACGTCGCTATGGAAGACCTGGAGGTACCGTCACAGAAGCAAGATATGGCCACACCTGTTGAGGAAACCAGAAAGGAGGTCAAGCTCGACGAGCTATTTGCAGACGACGACTCTGAAGACGATGAGTTCCCAAGCTCGCGCCCCGTGGACGATATCAAACCACCAATCCCGCCGGTGGGACCCTCTGCCTCCTTGTATGTGAGCCTGATATCGCTGGACCAGGTGTGATCAACCACTTACCCGACACACAACAGCAACCCATCCGCCCTCCATGCTTCCGACCCGGAGGTCATGCGCAGCTTCTACCAACGACTATTTCCATGGCGATACCTCTTCCAGTGGTTAAACCACAGTCCGAATCCCACAAACGACTTTGCGCATCGAGAGTTCGCTTTTACGCTGCAGAATGACGCATACCTCCGCTACCAGTCTTTCACCACATCTGATTTGTGAGTCGACCAATATCCCTCAGCGCCGGTGCGAACTGCTTCTTGAACGGCCTCTAACCCGCAGCGTCACCTTTTGCCAGGCTCCGCAAGGACGTACTTCGTCTTATGCCATCTCGTTTCGAAATCGGTCCAGTCTACAATACAAATCCGCGCGAGAGGAAAACTCTGCGCAACACAACGGCATTCAAGCCCCTGGCAAAGGAGCTATGCTTTGATATCGATTTGACCGACTACGACGACATCAGAACGTGTTGCGACAAGGCCAATATTTGCAACAAGTGCTGGCAGTTCATGACGATGGCAATAAAGACCGTCGATGTTGCTCTGCGGGACGACTTTGGCTTCAAACACATCATGTGGGTGTACTCGGGTCGTCGTGGTGCCCACGCGTGGGTCTGCGACAAGAAAGCCCGTTCGATGGACGACCAAAAGCGAAAGGCGATTGCGGGCTATCTTGAGGTAATAAGGGGTGGCGCGCAGAGCGGGAAAAAGGTTAATGTGCGCCGGCCGCTGCACCCACATCTCTCGTAAGTACACACCATGTGGTCGCCTTGACTTGCGTATTTATACCACTTCAAAAGCTGACCATGTATAGGCGGAGTCTCGACATCCTCAAGACGCACTTCCAGGAAGACGTCCTCCGAGCACAAGATCCCTGGGAGTCGGAAGAGCAGGCCGAGAAGTTACTTCAGCTGCTCCCTGACAAGACGCTCAACGACTCGTTGAGAAAGAAATGGGCGTCCTCTCCAGGCCGCTCATCGCTCTCAAAGTGGGCCGACATTGACACGGTAGCAAAGACGGGCGCCTCGCGCAATCTTGATGCCAAGGCTCTGCTTGAAGCCAAGCAGGACATTGTGCTCGAGTACACGTACCCGCGTCTCGATATCGAGGTCAGCAAGAAGCTCAACCACTTGCTCAAGAGCCCCTTTGTCGTCCACCCGGGCACGGGCCGGGTGTGCGTGCCCATCGACACCAAGAACCTTGAGGACTTCGACCCCTTGGCAGTGCCAACTGTGCAGCAGCTGCTGGAGGAGATCGACGAGTGGACGAAGCCCGAGGTGAAGGAGGAGCCCGCAGATGGCTCTGCGGGGCCGAGGCCTGTACAGGACTGGGAGAAGACAAGCCTGAAGCCGCATATTGACCAGTTCCGTACGTTTGTCTCGGCTCTGATGAAGGACGAACGGGACCCCAAGATTAAGCGTGAGAGGGAGGAACCAGAGTCTATGGAGTTTTGATTAGCTGTATTTTGACGAGACTATCCCATAGCATCGAACACCAACTTGACGAATCCCAGGTATGATGATGATTAGGCGTTGGTAGGCAACTAGAAAGTCGGGTATCTAAAATATAAGGGTAAATACAACGCATAACCCAACCACCGAGCCTGCATCCCGCTGAACGCTTCTGTCAACCCATGCCCTCTAGACATACCAAATTGCCCACAAACCTCATCCCCTTGTCTAGCAATGTTCCAAGACTGCCTCCAGCGGCGCTCGAGGTAGACGACCGGGCCTAGAGCAACTCCATTCGCTGCCGGCTGTGGATATACTCGGCGATCAGGGCCTCGGGTCTGCTCAGCCGAGGACGCGCGCCTCGTTTGTGATGTCCTGCTTTGTAGCCAGATCCAGATGGGCTGTCGGTCCAATGATGGGATGTTCAAATGAGCGAGACCTGACAACCCCGCCTACGACGAGCCCGCCGGTTTCCTGAAGCAATGACTTGGTCGAGGGTGTCGACTTTGACGTCGAGGATGACCGGCACGGTCCCGTCTTCGGGCTTGCCATTGATTTATGCCCCAACACCTGCTATTATTTGGCTTTAGAATTGCAGGCCATTCGTGGCGCAAGCCAAGCATCCCTCCGCTGGCATCCACCGTGGAAGCCTAAGGCGCTGGGCGTGTCGCTGACAGCCGTGGAAAAGAAGGTAAAATAATGCAGAAAGACGCCAATAACATTCCCTTTCAAGGTTCCGGTTTTGATTCCGGTTTGCAAAGGCAATAAATGACATCGCTTTTAGTGTCTTTTTGTCGAGATAATTCGCTCGATATCCATAGAACCGTTCAGGGACTGCATGATCACTGAGGTGTGCTTGAGACTCCCTCAGGCTTGGCATGCTCCTCCCCATCCTCCCCAACGTTTTTGACATTGGCCTCGAGATTTGTGTCGCCATCGTTGATGTTGGCAATGTCGTTGCTTTCGTCGTCATGATCATCGTCATGATGATCGTCTTGATCATCGTCACCATTTTCTGTAGGGTCTGCCTCTGAACCCTCGCCCTTCACGACAGCACCCTTGCGCTTCGGGATGACATGTTGGAAAGCTACCTTCCAGTCGCCGCACTCCAGCCACTTCAACATGATCTCGAGAACCTGGTTCGTCGTCAAAACCTGCCGGCTTGCCATGACCAGGTATTCGCCGATAGGAAGTTTGGCGGTCCGCACACCTCGCTCGCAAGCCCTCTTATAACATAGCCCCTTTTGTCTGTTACGGTCCACGATTCCGCCAATCACATAGCTGGTATATGGCTCCAGTCTCTCTAGCGTGTAGGGAGAGTCCGAGGTGAGATAGACGATGGACGACTCTGCTGATTGGGGTTCAGGTTCTGGGATAGGGGTCGGATCCTCGGGTGTCTTTGTGTCAACAGGCACCTCCGTCCCGTCCATGACAACATCCTCTTTTGGCGCCAGTGCTGCGATCAGCTTTCCGCCCCGAGGGCCCTTCATGTCCTCCAGGGCCGCCTTGCCGACTTCGACAAAGTCCTCCTCCAAGAATCGGATCCCCTTCCACCCCAGGTGGTGGTTCCCCAGCGTCGTCTCGAAACGCTCCCTCAGTTTGCCTCCCCAAGGGCAGATAGCAAGGTGGGCTTGGACCCTGGTTTTCCTGTTCTCCGAGTAGGAGCGCGTAAGCTGACTCGAGAGCGACACGATCTCCTTGTCCGCCATGTACTGCTCAAAGTCGCAATCTATAATGAAAGTGACCGGTACCGTCTGCGGCTGTCCCCTGTCGTTGCCCTTGCGTGCCTCGGCGAGCACGGCCTTGGGGTCAAGCCCCGCCGCCTCGGCCGCGGCGATCTTGGCGGCCAGCTCGGCGCGCCTCTGCGCCTGTTTCTCGTGGCGCTTGTCCTTGCGGATGCGCTTACGGTCCATTTTGCGCTCCTCCCAAATGGCCTGGCGCTTCAGCTTCTTCATTTGGTTCTTGGTCATTGGCGGCTGCGTAGCTGTGCCGGCGGTGGTAGGGGTAGTGCCATTGTCGGCGCCGTCGGTTGCTGGCTCGTTTGCGGGTTCTTCGGTCATCGTCATTGACGCGCCGGTCTTATTGATCGAGTTGGACATGGCATTGGTATCCGCAGAGCTGTCGGGGGGCAGGTCGGAGGCAGCTGCCGGCGGAACATCGGCGATATGCGACGCCTGTTCGAGATCCATTGCAGCCGGAGGGAATCTTTGTAGTCGAAAGCAGACTTTAGTGGCATCGGTCTACGGGGGGATCCGATTGTGCTAGCATGCGCCTTTGGTCCCGAACGCGGGAAGCGGGACTTTTAATTTTTTAATCGCGATAACGGCAGAAACGCGAGGGCGGTGAGATGTCTACTTTCGTGCTCAGAGCTTTCCTGACCGTATTATCTCCGGTTCAGAGGTGAAGAAGCCAATGCTATTGATGAATGTAAAGAATTGGTCAGCTGTGCTTAGCATGTCATCCCTTCTAGAATTTGGTAGAAAAGGCACGCGTTGGAGTCGTTGGAACTGTACGAAGTAATGTCTACATCAGACTGGGTGGCTGTCTTGGATAGAGGTACCTAGGTGCTCCCGGTTAGCAGAGAACCCCGCCTAATCGCCCGTTAACCCCTGTTACCCGCCTGACCCTTGTCATTTAGTGCACTCGCGACTCACGGTGCTGCGCCGTTGCTCCAGCTCGTCGCGTCATTCTTTTAATTGATTTTGGAAACGCGTCTTCCGCAACTCCACCTGCGAATTCTGAATGTTGTTTACCTAGACAGACATCTCCAAAACCTCTTTGGATCTGGGAAATTTCGTTCTCTGGCTACATTCCGTCGCCTGAGTCTATTCTGCAGTTTTTTCTTCTTCTTCTCTCAAAGTCCCACAAAATGTCTTCACGGCCAGAGCTCAAGGTAGGCACCTCAGACAGAGCCGCTACTACTTGTCTTTAGTATATCCACTAACCTCTCAATCGTTTATACAGGTCGACGACGAGCAAGGCTTCATCCGCTTTTTCAAATCACTCCCCGCTGCCCATAAAGACACAATAAGACTCTTCTTCCGAGGGGAGTTCTACACCGCCCACGGCGAGGACGCCAACCTTATCGCACGGACAGTCTACAAGAGCACCTCGGTAGTAAGGCAGCTTGGCCGCAGTGACCACACGGGACTGCCGTCTGTGACATTGTCTATCACGGTTTTTAAGCAGTTTCTTCGAGATGCCCTTTACAAGCAAAGTAAGAGGGTGGAGATCTACGAGAGCCCAGTGGGGCGGATGAACTGGAAGGTCACCAAGCAGGCCTCGCCGGGAAACCTGCAGGATGTTGAGGACGAGCTGGGCCAGACGGACTCGGCGCCTATGATCCTGGCTGTCAAGATGTCAGCCAAGGCATCGGAGGCGCGGAGCGTCGGTGTTTGCTTTGCAGATGCCAGCGTAAGGGAGCTGGGTGTCAGCGAGTTCCTAGACAACGACCTCTTCTCGAACTTGGAAGCGCTCCTGATCCAGCTTGGAGTAAAGGAGTGCTTGGTCCAGTACGATAAGGCCGATGATGTCAAAGATCCGGACCTCACCAAGCTCAAGCAGATCATTGACAACTGCGGCATAGCAATGTCAGAAAGGCCCGCGGCTGATTTCGGCACCCGCGATATTGAGCAGGATCTAGCCAGGTTGCTCAAGGACGAGAAATCAGCAACTCTGCTTCCCCAGACAGAGCTCAAGCTGGCCATGGGAGCTGCCTCGGCGCTCACAAAGTACCTCAATGTGCTGCAAGACCCTTCAAACTTTGGGCAATACCAGCTCTTCCAACACGACCTCTCGCAGTTCATGAAGCTTGATGCAGCTGCACTCAAGGCGCTCAACCTCACACCGGGAGCGCGGGACGGATCTAAAACCATGAGTCTCTACGGTCTACTGAACCACTGCAAGACTCCGGTAGGCAGCCGGCTGCTGTCACAGTGGCTGAAGCAGCCGCTGATGAACAAAGAAGAAATCGAGTCTCGGCAGCAGCTTGTCGAGGCTTTCATGAATGACACGGAACTCCGTCAAGTCATACAGGAGGAGCATCTGCGGTCAATTCCCGACTTATACAGACTGGCGAAGCGTTTCCAGAGGAAGAAGGCGAATTTGGAGGACGTCGTCAGGGCGTATCAGGTCGTCATCCGGCTTCCAGGCTTTATTGGAACTTTGGAGGGCGTCATGGATGAGGCGTATCGGGATCCCTTGGATGCTGCATACACTACCAAGCTGCGGGAGCTCTCGGATAGTCTGGTCCGCCTACAGGAGATGGTGGAGACTACTGTTGATCTCGATGCCTTGGAGAACCACGAGTACATTATCAAGCCCGAATTTGACGATGGATTACGCACAATCAGGAAGAGACTGGACAGGCTGCGGACGGAGATGGACCGGGAATTCTCCAAGGCGGCGGATGACCTCGGTCAGGAGAAGGAGAAAAAGATCTTCCTTGAGAACCACAAAGTCCACGGCTTCTGCATGAGGCTTACCAGAACTGAAGCTGGCTGTATCCGCAATAACTCTGGATACCAGGAGTGCTCGACACAGAAGAACGGTGTATACTTTACTACCAAGCACCTCCAGTCTCTCCGCCGAGAGTTTGACCAGCTTTCGCAGAGCTACAACCGCACACAGTCCAGCCTCGTCAACGAGGTCGTCAGCGTCGCCGCCTCGTACGCACCGCTGCTCGAGAAGCTCGCCGGCATCCTGGCACACCTCGACGTCATCGTCTCCTTCGCGCACTGCTCCGTTCACGCCCCAATCTCATATGTCCGCCCAAAGATCCACCCGCGTGGCGAGGGTAGGACGCTGCTGCGCGAGGCGCGCCACCCATGTCTCGAGGTGCAGGACGACGTGCAGTTCATCACCAACGACGTCGAGCTCGACCGGGCGGGCTCGTCGTTCCTCATCATCACGGGGCCTAACATGGGCGGCAAATCGACCTACATTCGGCAGATCGGTGTCATAGCGCTCATGGCCCAGATCGGCTGCTTCGTGCCTTGCTCCGAGGCCGAGCTGACGATATTCGACGCCATCCTTGCTCGCGTCGGCGCGAGCGACTCACAGCTTAAGGGCGTGTCCACATTCATGGCCGAGATGCTAGAGACTGCAAACATTCTCAAGTCGGCCACGGCCGAGTCGCTCATCATCATCGACGAGCTTGGCCGCGGCACGTCGACCTATGACGGCTTCGGGCTCGCCTGGGCCATCTCGGAGCACATCGTCGTCGAGATCGGCTGCTCGGCCCTGTTCGCCACACACTTCCACGAGCTGACCGCCCTGGCCGAACAGCACAAGCGGGTTGCCAACCTGCACGTCACGGCCCATATCAGCGGCACCGGGGACGATGCCAAGGCGGACGACAAGCGGGAGGTCACGCTGCTCTACAAGGTCGAGCCTGGTATTTGCGACCAGAGCTTCGGCATCCACGTCGCCGAGCTCGTGCGCTTCCCTGACAAGGTTGTCCGCATGGCGAAAAGGAAGGCGGACGAGCTCGAGGACTTTACCACCAAGCACAATGACAACCTTGGTTTGGAATACAGCAAGGAGGACGTCGAGCAGGGAAGTGCCCGGCTCAAGGAGATCCTCGTCCGGTGGAAGGAAGAGGTTCAGTCCGGGAACATGAGCCGGGAGGAGATGGTCGCGAAGATGAAGGCTCTCGTTGCGGCAGACGCCCAGCTACTCGAGAACCCATTCTTCAAGTCGATCAAGGCCTTGTAAGGTCGCAGAGCGCGTGTAGTTTATGGAAATGTACGAAGGGAATAATATTGGGAAGGTTTCACTGTACGAATGACGTTTGACTTTTGGCGCTGGCTTTGTGTAAAACGATAAAAAATTGAAATGATGTTATTTATGTTATCACTACAATAGGTATCTACTCAAATCAGCTTTAAGGCCCAATATAAGACTAAGAGATCTGGGCTCTATACTGAATGTGATCTGTGAATAACCAAGAGCAAGTATTGGTTAGTCTTCATATTGTTTCCATATCAAGCGTGTAAAAAGGTAAATAAATAACAAAATAAAACCAAGATCAGAGAAAGGTGAACAGTGTTTTGTTTAGAAACATATTCATCAAAGATGAATTCATAAACAGCCTCAACAATCATCATATTGGTGTAAAGAACGGGGGATTCATAGAATAGGAGAAAGTGGCGCACCTTTTATGTGTGGCATTGTTGCTGACGGTAATTAGGTCAACAAGGCAAAGACATCCGCATCTGGCTTCGGCGGGCTTGATGTTGGTACAGTTAGAATTTCACAAACCACTGACCTTCGCTGCATAGGCTCTGTATGGCCTGCTATGGTGCAGCTTCCTGACGCTAAAATGTACAATTCGACGCAAACCGTAAAACCAAAAGAGTGGTCAAGTGCTCAGTCAGCCCGAGCGGCAGCAACATTCGGGTCGGCGGATACTGGGTTAATTTCAACGCCGTATTTCTCCTGGAGCCTCTGCCGCCGGCGCTCTTCGTAGCCAGGCGGGTGGATTCCTGGTGAGGGGTCTATGTCAGTATCGTGTGTGTGTGTACAAAAAAAAACGTTCCAGCAGGTAAGTGCCTTACCTCTGCCCTCGCCAATCTCGGCGATGGTCTCCTCAATCGGCCTCCTCCTGTTCTTCCGCAGCAGCTCTTTGCGCTCGAACTCGTCTAATCCTTCGTATTTCTTACCCCAACCCTTCAGGCTCTTGCCAGTGTAGGCATAGGCACCCATAACTACTGCTGACCCTGCAGAGTAGCCGACAACTAGGGGGAGTCTCATGGGACCTGTACAGAAAACGGATGACGACAACTGTCAGCGAGAGATGCTCGACGCATGCCATGTCACCCAAGGATCAGAGCGAGTGTGAACATACCAGGGAAAGAAAGACCGATTATCGCACCAGCAAAGGCGCCGCCAACGGCTTCACTGTAGTGGTCCTCTTTTCGGCGGAGGTTGGAGGTCGCGGCGCTGGTGAACTCATACATGCCGCCACCAAAAGCTGCGATGTCGCAATGTTGTCAGCGACGCTGTCCATAGCCTGCCTGCGGGGTTTCCCTTGTCCCATGCGACCGCAGCCATTGAGATCGGGTGGCTACTCACCGGAAGCCGAGACTAAATGGCCAAACTTTGTCAAGGGCGCCAGGACGCCTACCCGCTTCCGCCGAACGGCCGCGACGATGGAGGCAGCGAAAAGACCGCCTGCACCGTACACGAACGCGGCGTTGATGCCGCGCTTGACGGCATCTCGAGGGTGGTAGTCCTCGTCTTCATGTGGTTGGAGCGACATCTTCTCCGGGGTTGGGCCCAATTGGAACAGGATTCGGTGGAAGAGAAAATGATTTGATGGAGGTTGAAGTGGGCGGTTTGAAACTGCCTCTTTGCCAGATGATGCCTGAGGTGAGAACAGAGCTTCCAATTGGTTTGATGTGATTGGTCTTGGGATATGGGGAGCTCCAAAAGAACTGGTTACCACGTGCTAGATCATGAGTCGGCCTGAGCTTAGTCATTCTTTGCCGCCGAGGGGAGCTGGCTCTCTTCGACTCCTGGTGCTTGGCGCGCGAGGTGGGCCACACGACCTGATCTGACCTGGTTTGACCGGAGCTGGCTGAATCGACATTTTGAAGTAGGTCCGTTGCGTATTTGTTGGCCCATCAAGCTGCCTACTTCCCATTCATCTATTCTATCTCTCGATGAACTGCCGCAAGGCAACCCTGACAACGAATAGGCTCCGAGGCCCCGGCTTGCATTCCACCGTACAAACAATTTCAAGCTGACGCAAAACCGCCACCAAGAACTAAAATAGGCGGTGGAAACTTGAAGAAGGCTACTACTGCTTGGAGGGGTGTGCGTCCTCAACCGTGGAAGCAAGCTCCACTCAGAGCCAACGACACCCAGCTTGACGGGTCGGGTCTACTATCAAAGGTGCCAGACGCTGCACATTTCGGTCTCTTGTCTTCTGCCGTGAGTTGTTTTTTTTTTTGCATCGTACCTTTGCGCCAAATCTGTTTTCCAGACACACGATCTTCTTTTGGGGGTCTACAGTGACCCTTGTGTGTACACCAAGTTGTTGTTCTGATGATATTCTGTTCATGTGTGTGCCCTTTTTCACCTCGACACGCATCACAACGTCCCCATGCTGTCCAATCACTCACCACTACCCCATTTGTTGTTTTATTGTTGTTGAGAAAGATGGTGGCGTGTGATCATTGTAGCCAACAGACTTAACGCCCCGTTTTAAGAGCTTCTCCTAAACCAGCATACTGAATTAATAAACCGGAGATCCATCACTGACTGACTCCCACTAGGAATTGCCATGAATCCTCCACTGCAATCCGTGCCAGTCATGCCTATGGCCGGCCCCGCTCAGATCCCCGGTATGATGGATGCTTTCGAGTGTACTATATGCTTCATGCATTGAATACTAATAGTATCTTTTTCCCCAAAAGGTCGTCTCGCCAACAAGTGGGTTGCGGATTTCCTAGAGTATGGCCTCGTCGACGAGCCCAGCTTCCGCATAGGCTGTCTCGCTGTCGGCAGGTCTCATAGCCTTCAGGCGAAACTTGACCAGTGCTTGCCGCCTGAACTGCACAATCCCGGGAAGCACTACATCATAATTGTCTCTACTATTTGCGTGCTATGTCGGAACCACTTTATCTTCAGGATAACAGCTCCGACCGGTCAGCTCTGCGGCCAGTCTCACGGCAACCCGCAGAAGCCACTGCACCACATTGTAGCGACGCACCCGATCAGTGAGGACTTTGAGGCATGCAGTTTAGACAGAAATCGCAACCCAAAGTATCTCACCTGTGGCGGTCACGCGGCATACACCTGCTCGACTCCAGGCTGCTCCTATCGCATTAATATCGAGGTTTCGGAGCCTCGGCTTACAGCACAACATGCCCAAACATTACTGGATGACGCCGCTGTGAAGTCGCGACTTCAACATGAAATGCGAGAGACCCCCGAGAGGTTCGCCAACACAACCGACGAAAACAGGGCTATCGAGTACCTGTCACAGTACTTGACTGATACCCTCACTCCACCGGAAAAGCGCCGAGGCTCTAGGATCAAGACCCGCAACGTTAAATTCGTGGTTCAGTTTGGCGACGGAGAGAGTGCCAACAGTCTGTTCAACTTTCTAGAATTCAAGAAAGGCGTCGATGAGGAGGGCTGCGCTTACTGGGAGCTCCCCGTGGTACAGAACCCTGAGATGAGGCCTACTTTGGTGCCTTCGCAAAAGTCCTTTTATCAAGATATCAGAGCAGAGATTTGGTGTCTCAAGGGACTATACACCTGGCCGGGTCATGACCTCAGTGTCGCATTCGACAGAATACTAAGAGATGCTTTGCACTGCGGCGACAGAGACTCGGCTGGCCTCGAGTTTCCGGCGTCTCATGGCGGCGCTGAAGCAGAGAGGCCCCTCTTCGATCGGCTTGGCCTTACAACCAGGTCACACTGGAAACTATTTCGATACGCCTATGAATGCCAGACCAGAGTCGACAAGAACCCCGGCCATCGTGAACAGTACCTCATGGCACTGCAGAGAATCTCTGCTCCATATGACCAGGACGAGCTTAACATGTTCGTCGCCACCGAGCACTCCCGCATTGACGTGGAGGAATGGGAACCATACGACACCCAAAGGGACAAGAGCACGCTGCTTAATGGAAGCCAGAACAATGACGCGGCCATGACTGCGGAAATATCCGCCGATGCAATCATCGGAGACTACCGGAATAAGGTCCAGAATTCGCAAATGTCCCCTACCAAGGAAACAGGAGCACGGAAAAGACTTGACTTGAGGGCCGAGTTGCTTAAGGTGGCAACAATCCATCCGGAAGGACCGAGACTTAAGGAGATCGTTCGTGAGCCGATGGATTTAGATGAGGCTCTGGTCTGTCTAGACTTGCCCATTGATAGAGAACAACTCACTACTATGGATGCCGGCGTACCGGAGGCGATGGCTCAGGTACAATTAGAGCAGGTAAGACATACGTCCTGCCTGTCTTTACTCCCATTTCCACGGTTTCCTTTTTTCACTCATGCTGACACGACTACAGGGTAAGGATGCATTTTTGACAGGAATGGCACTGCAAGCCATTGGAAAGTACCAGAAGAGCGACATGCTTATGGCACTGGCTTTGACGATGATGGGAGAGCAGCCTAAAACCCAGGTTGAGCCGGAGCCTGCCAATGACCCGAGTCTACCGGCAGGACTCGACAACCTACGCAATACATGCTACCTCAACAGCATGCTGCAGTACTTCTTCACAATCAATCCTGTCCGTGACCTTGTTTTGAACTTTGACAACTACAAACTACCAGACACAGAGGAGAGTCGGAGTTCACGGCGTGTGACCACAGAAGCGCGAGGCATCAGTGCCAAGCAGGCCTATGTTGCTAGCGAACGTAAGTCATTGCCGCAATTAAGCTTTTGCTACCACAACTGGGTAATCTTCAATCTAACCATAGGTTCATGCTGCTAGTTGCCAACGAACTTCGAAGTCTCTTCACCGACCTGATGAGTACTGAGAATCATTATGCCACCCCAACCCAGAGGCTTGCCCTCGCCGCCATGAAAAACACAGATCAGCTCGAAGCCCGGGCCCGGGAGCTTGCGACGCGGCCAGCCGAACCCGAAAGTCAGATCATAGGGCCGATGCCGGATCCAAATTGCGCCAAGGGCCAAAGCCCCAGTGACACTCTGCAAGGATATGCCAGCAAGGCCCCTGAATATGCAGCGCCAGAGCCTCCAGTCCGCCCAAATGGCGGGAGAAGCCCCGATGGGATCACTGCGGAGCACATCGAGACATCTAGCGACGTCAGCTCGCATACACTGGTCAATGTCGGCCCAGGCGATTACAGCATGGAACAAGACGTTAGCTCGGAATGGAACCCTCTCCTCCAGCGCGTCAACAGTATAGTATCAAACGCATCTACGGACAATAGCATGCGCTGCGAAGTCAACGATGATGATTTGATGGAGCAGCAAATTGGCAACGGCAAAGATTTTGAGATGTTCGATGCAGTCCCCTCGGAAACCGCTCCTGAGAGCGCCGCAGTACAAGCTGCGGCATCGGCTTTAACCGGATTAGCGAGTCACACCGTGGGCGACGAGCCCGAGGACGAGATATCGCGGATCCGAAGAGCGCTAGATGACAAAACCATCAAGGGCACCGACCAGGAAGACGTACAGGAGGCAATGGACAAAATGCTTTTCAACCTGAGAAGTGCCATCAAGTCGACCGGCACAGAGCCTTTGGGCCCGAAAGCCGAAGCGCAAACCGATGCTATAACCAACATTTTGCGGCTCATCAAGGTTGAATACCAGAAGCCCCTGAACAATGTGAAATGGGAGCTCACGACGCCCACTACAGAGGATTTCCTGTTGGCTTATCCTGCAAGGTCGGGCAACGTTGATCTCCACGATGCAATTGAAAGGGGGTTCATGCGGCAGATCAGTGAGAACCCCAAGGAGCCCGACAACCCGTTCCTGTCCTTCAGCAGCATTCGGAAGTTCCCTCCTATTCTCCACATCTGTATTCAGAGGACAGTCTACGATCAGTCGGCCCGGGCTGGCAAGAAGATTGATGTGTCTATTCAACTGCCGCAAGTCCTGTATATGGACCGCTACAGGGAATCTGCACCTGGAGATGCTCTCTGGCTGAGACGGCACAAGTACTGGGACCATCTTGAGCTTGAAGACCCCAAGACATTGGCCGAGAGAAGGAAGCTGGAGCAGAAGAAGCCTGGCCCTGCCAACGCCGATGCCACTATGATTGACGCCTCGGATACGGCAGGCGACGAATTGGAAGCCTACCACAACGAGGCGATCAGGCAGTCAGCTCAGGCAAATGGCGACAGCTCAATGGAGGGCCTCTCCGCCGAGGACTATAACATGCAATCAAGACAAATAATCGACCTAACGGAAGTCGACTCTGAGGCCGAGGCTGAGGCGAAACGGAGCAAGTACGCCGACACGTTCGACGACCTTCGGGACCACGAATACCACTTGCACGCCGTCATTTGCCATGGCGGCAGCACGGGAGCCTCGGGCCACTACTGGGTCTGGATCTACGACTTCGAACAGCAGGTGTGGTACAACTACAATGACCGGACCGTGCGTGTGCACCGCGACAACGACAAGGTCCTTAAGGACCTTTCGGCTTCAGACCAGCCCTACTATATCGCTTACGTGCGCAGGGACAAGCTAGACCTTGTGTCCGTCCCGCGCCGTACGGGCAGCGGTGTTGGCGAACAACCCAAACAGCCCGAAATGCGCGAGAGGCCCATGTCGCCACCAGCGACTCCGCCTCGGCGACCAGCCTCTATGCCTGCTTTTGCCTCTGGCGTTGTTGACATTGAGATGACGCCTTGAGGCGTCGTGTTCCCTCCGCGATGATGCGACAGGGGGACATTGCAGCCTGAATTTCTGGAGACTGGCATAGTTGTTGTTTTATGTCTTCATATTTTTTCCTATTAAGATAAAAAGTCGTACCTCTTCTCGATACGAAGAAAAGGGGGCAGTATAAGAAGTATGAAGCGCTGCTTGTTGGGATCCTGTTAAAAATTAGCCATTGTATATGAGACAAGAACACAGAGAAGAGATCCAAAAGGTACGCTGCTGGCCAGGCTGACCTAGTTGAGAAACGATCATGTCAGAGTATATTTCAGCTTTATGTGCGTCTGGTCCAACCCTGGTTTATTCGTGACTTTTTGAATCATGTCTATCGTTCACGTGTAATGCGCAAGAATATACACATGGTAGCTTGATATACCCACGCCATTGCAAGACCACCAACCGTCGTCTTGCGCCAGCTTGCACTGAATCCAGCATCCAACTCATCACAGCAGAACCTCGAGATTTATCTCGAGCGTGCTCACTGGGTATCTGATGATGAGAGTAAACATTCATGTTAGTTTCAGTAGAAATTAATAGTGACTATGGGGGTAAAATAGGGGGGGGGAGGAGCAGTACCTCAACTCAAACTTGTCCAGCACAGTGGGGTGCAACACGCCCAGCTCTCCAATCCGGACCGGCTCGGCCTTGTCGCCTCCCTGGCGCAGGAAGACGGCGGCGGCGCGGCCACCAAAGAAGGTGGGCTCGTCGATCTCGGCAATGTAGTAGGTGCCGACGGGGACGCGCAACATGGCCATGATGCGGTCGAGCAGGCCGTGAACGACCTCGAAGCCGCTCGTGGTGCCGCAGTAGGCGGCGGCCCAGTGCCTGACGTTGCGGGCCTTGCGCTCGAGCGACTCGTCCTTGAACACGACGTCCGACGTCTCCATGATCATGAGCGGCAGCTTGACCGACTTGTTCTCGCGGATCGTCTTGAGCAGGCCTGGGAGCAGCGATGTCCGCACAACCTGGTACTCGGCCGACTTTGGGTTCGCGATCCGGACGGCCGTCTTTCCGTCGTCGACGCGGTTCAGCCAGGCAAAGTTCTCGTCGTGCGAGCAGAGCACCAGCGGCATGACCTCCTTCCAGCCGGCCATGGCGCACTCGGCCCTGACGACGTCGCTGAGCTTGTTGATGGGGAGGGCCTTGCCGACGGTTGCCGACTTGGTTGGCAGGGAGCGCGGGAGGCTGTTGAAGCCGTAGGCGACCGCGACGTCCTCCATGACGTCGCACGCGTGGAGGACGTCGGACCTGGTCGGCGGGATGTGGACCTCGATGATGCTGTCGCTCAGGGGCTTGGCGGCGAAGGCCATCTTCTCGAGCAGCTTGCAAATACCAGCTGGGGACTCGGACAAGCCGCAGCACTGGTTGATGTAGTCCACTTCGACCTCCATCCTCCTTGGCGTAAGGTCAGGCGTGACGGTCTTGGTGCCATCGGCCCGCCTGATCAAGACCGGCTCGACGGTGAACTTTTCTGCGCAGTAGGTAGAGAACATGGTCACCATGGTGTCGATGACGACCTTGAGCTTGGTGGCGTCGGTGGCAGTGGCCTCGATGAGGACGTTGGTTGTGTTGAGTGTGATCTTGGAGTGGTCGCCGTTGATAATAGGTGGGACTGAGCAGACGACCTCGTTCGCGTCGTAGATGACGGGGTACCTAGGCGAGTCGCGGATGATGTGCAAATATTTGCTCAGGTGCTTGTCTGTTCGTAAACAGCGTAATGTGTTAGCAAGATGCGCCTTTCGTGTATGTACTATAATGATGGAACCATAACTCGCCCTTGTCCAGAGTCTCCATCATCTCGTTGCCGTCCATCTCCTTGGCCTGGTTCAGCGGCCTGAACTTGATGTCCTCCGGTTTCCTAGCCTCGTACGTGAAGGGTCCCTTGACGGTGTCCAGGTCGTGCGTCCCGATAGCCACCAGTGTCCTTTGCCTCGCCAGGTTGGCGTGGAGCTTCTCCTGCAGGCCCATAAAGGAGTTGTATGTGGACTGGGTGAACTTGACGTTGCGAAGGATGGCGCCGGCGATGTACGGCCTCACGTCGGCCGTCTCGGGCTTGACGGTGATGCTCTGCATCTTTTCCTCTGGCACGTCAAGGACCTTGAAGGCCGGAGGGGCCATCTTGCCCCGGAAGACGTTGAGGCTGGTCGCGATGCCCTCGAAGCAGAGGAGGTCGGCGCGGTTCGCGGGCGTCTCGATCTTGAACTGCGCCGGCTCGTCCTTGGGCCGCGTGGGGTCATCTTCGGTGTCCTCATCGAGTTCTATGCCGTAGTCAAAGCAGAGGCGCTGAAACTCGTCTGCGGTGAAGCTGTTGTGCGTGCGCGCAAAGGTGGGAGAGGACAGGGCAAAGTTAGGACGTTGATGGCTGGACAAGGGCCAGTTGGATGTATGGCGGGGTTGTCGGGCAGGCAGGAAAGGGTTACTGCAGAGCAGTTTCGAGCAACATACCGCTCACCGAGCTCTTCGAAGAACTCCTCCTTGTTCACTCCGATGGTGGGCATCTTGGCGGTATTCTGTGAAGCTATTCCCGGGTGTGACGCACAGTCTTTCTCTTGGTTGCTCTGCCTCCCTCCAAAAGTTCAAATCGCGGATGACTCCAGCTCTCGAATTGACCGCGGGGCAATTGGACCCACATTTGCTCCCGCGTTCAGGGGTCCGGCATCTAGCAGTAACACGGCAGTAAATAGTGGCAGCAGTCACGTGGGTCCCTGACGACAATCAAACACGGCTTTGATGATTGCAGATACATATTCGGCGGTGTCCCTTTACCGAGTGTGTCATACTGGATGCCTTCTTTACTGGGCTAGTTCTAGAGTGTAGGATAGCTTTCTCATTTTTTCTTCCTTTTTTTTGTTTGCGAAAAAGCAGCATGATGGCTTGGTTTGACGGTACGCAGGGGACGTAAAGCAACCACCCTAACTCCTCTTCCCAAGTTGATGCCGCGGCTGGGTTATAAATAGTAAGATGCGGAAGGCACCCTACTTCTTTGCGGCCGAAACGGTCGTCCGCTACCCTATGTGGTCTTGGCCCAACCGCAGCAGCCAAACGCAAATTTCGTCCACGCGGTCAAAACCCAGGAACGCGAGGATGCCATCAAACGTACTCGCGGCATGTGTTCAGGTTCACCGTCCGCAGATCTTTAGGCGCCACTACTGACGAGTCTTGGGTGACTAGGTCACTTGAATCGTCACCTGCAGTTGCACCTGGCCCATTCCGTATCAGCTCCCATGACCTCGAGCGGATGTTGTGTCTATGCTGTTGTCCAACCCCTTGAAAGCTTTTCCCGTCTCCGTGTCGCGGTTCAACGGGAAGAAGAGGAGCCCGCCATGAATAAGCCACCGAGTATCAGTGTCTAGCCGGTTAAACGGTTTGCGCCACATCATGTTGCGAGTAACGTCCCAGTGGATGATTGTTATACCTAGACGGGATCCATTCTTTCGCCATTCACACAAAAAAAGGGTCTGAGAGGATACCTGCGCCTCGTGTCAAGTGCAGAAAGGCCCGAACCATAACTATCCACAAGCCGAACAGTGAAAGAAAGCCGTCATCTTACACGGAAAATGCCTGACTGTTGAGCGATGAACTTGCCGCCACCCGAACCCCTCAACCGAGGGACCGCCAGAGTGAGGATAGTTGCGGCGGGCATTGTGACCTATTTCTGTTCGGGCCACCCACTACACTTTCCATAGTCAAGGATATAGGCATATACCTGGTCTTCGGTTCTCATGCGTTTGAGCCCAACTACAAAGGATCGTGAGAGAGTGCGATAGCACGTTGCCTTTGTCCGAACACGCCATCCGTCGGCAATCTCATTTCAGTGTATCGACAATATCCTCGCTTCTGTTGTTGGTGATACCGTGCCACGCCGTAATGGTAGCTCTGCTTCCTGATTTGCTGCCCAAGAGCTGATGGAAGGCTGCGCTATACGACTCTGTGCCCACAACCACTGAAACTTGCAGACGTGAATTTTCCTGCGCCGTCTTTCGTAACGTTGCCTCCAAGGTCTCAAAATGATATTTAAGTGACAGTCTCCTATAGCCTCGGGGGGATGGGATATCGGCCAAGTCTCGCAACGGATATTCTCAGACAAAATCAACGCTCACCCTTACTACCAGACAAGTAATCTCACATACGAAAATGTTCCCCCAGACACTTCTCTTGATCGTCGCAGTTGCGAGGATGGCAGACTCGGCTGCTATCAAGAAACTCGAGCTCCCTGCCCTCCTCCCACTCCCTTCCACCTGCGCAGCCAATGGAACCATCATCTGCCACAAGGAAGAGCAGTACTGTCTGGATGACTCGGACAAGCACTCGCTTATTGGGCAGAGCCTCGGACGAGCCTGCAGCAACGACACCACCTCGCCCACGTACCCAATCACAAAGTCCTGCACCGAGACAAAGTTCGCGCCTTACGACAAGGACAAGATCCCTCCAGAGTGCGTGAGCACGCTGTGCCGCGATATGGATGGGACTGGCGAAGGGCTCTGGTGCCTGTATCACCCTGAGAACTGGACCGGGATGAACTACAAGAAGCTCTGGATGGAGTGCCCGCCATCAGAAGGCGAGCAACATGTGTGATAGCAGGCTGATGAGCCGGGTGGATAGTGTTGATAATGAATAGGCGATGCCATAGGGTTTGGGATCTGTGCCAAGCTGGGTTTTTTTGGACAATATTGTCATAGTTGGAACATGACGGGTCCACTAATAGGCTTCCACTTTTGGAAGGCAATCTGAGTTGAAGTGCGCAATAGTATAATCTTGTTTCTTTGCACATAGTATTCTTTGCATTGATGGAGCATGCAGCGAGTAGGCCCGTCATAAATGAGATGATTCTGATGAGGCAGCATTAGGCCCTTGGGTGTGGTATCGACGTCGGGTTGGTTTGGGGGCGGAATGGCCTGCCGGCTATCCATCATGGCGCTAGACATTCAAGCTGTCCCCAGACGAGACTGTATTCCACGTCTCCAGTCAGAAGACAGTAAAGTTTTGGCGCGTAGAGGTTGATGTCATGCTCAGCGGATTCCGCGGCCCCTCGGCAGCCCACTAGGCCTAGCACCCCGAGTTGAGCCACGTGCAATTCCGGAGGATGCTCTGCCTCGCGTACTGGCGCCTCTGGTGTTGACGGAACCACGACTTTGCGAGCCCCGCCTTGAAATTGGAGCTTTTCTGGGCGTGGCTGCCTTGGAAGCAGTAGGCGGGTTGTCAACAAAGGATGTGTCGGTGGTCCTGGTATAGCTTAGAATTAGAGACAGCCCCGTCAATTTCATTGATACTGAGCATCAACCTACATGAAGGTCGCATCCGTATCAGCCTCTCTGGATTTTTCGAATCCTGGAATCCCTATTGTTTGCAAGCAAGGTTTAGTCGTCATCCAATCAACAACGTTTGCTGAGGACAGAAGATCCCAAACGCACTGGACTGTGTCTCATCCGCCTGCCTCACCCGCTTAAAAGACTCAGCCACAGGTGCTTCGGGGAACTCCACGCAAAAGGCGTTCATGTTGACGCCGTAAAGGAAGCTGGCGAAGCTCTCAGTGAAGCGCGACAGGCTCTCGTGCATGATCTGCAAGTGCATCATGTTGGCCTCGAGGTCGGCCATGGCGTCAGAGAGCTCGGCAAATGCCGGCTCAAACGCGGCGAGCGGAAAGGAGGAGGCGTCCCCATGCACGCTGGACCGCGCCGACTCGCGGAATGAGGACCTCGACGACGGCCGCAGCGGCGTGGTCGGGCGCGGGGTGCGGGGCCGTGAGGTCGATCGCTGGCGCTGCTGGCTCGCACCGCGCCGTTCGTCGCGGGATGCCATTTTATTTTATTTTTGTCCTTTGCTGGGGCTGATCCGATAGGCTTGGGTACGAACTTTTTTCTTCAAAAAAAAAAAAATACAGCAAGCTCATCAATGGATCAACAGTGAAGTGGAGGCGAAGCCACAATTGCGGTCACGCGTAAGCTGACAATGTATTCCGCAAGTCGCGTGTTGTTGATTCCTATTGCCAAAAAGCGAGGGGTCCTCCTAACGCTGTGTTCAGTGACGTTACGCCAAGCTTTAGTGGGTATCCACTAGGAGTGGGGACGGGTATACCAACCGCCAGGCTCTAAACGTATCACGAGCAACCCAAGTCTCCTTCTTCTATCCGCCAGTTGGTAAAGTAAGGTATTCGATACTTTATGCTTTGATATAATATTTCCCTAATTGAAACTTCGATTGCTGATCCGGAACCCTGCTGGCGGTCTCCAAACTAGGCGGCAGCCTTTTCCCCGGCTTGTCGGTGACCTGATCTTCGCGGCTGCCCGAGGCCAAATGCCCGGTCACGCAAGTTACGATCTGCAACCAGCGAGCTGGATGTGGGCGGCAGCCAAGAGTTGGCTTCAATATGGATTCCTTGGGGGAGTACCTTGGCTTCTTGGCTAGCATTCGAGGCAGTCTATCTTGATGAACCTACGCTCGAGCTACGGTCTTTCCAGTCCTAAAGGGGAGTGCATGGGGCTGCTCCGCCTTGCAAATCGCAGATCTCCGAATCCTACATCTCGAGATCGACATTTTATGGCCTAAGATGTCACAGAACAATGCAGTCGGCTTCCTATATCTCCACAAAGAAGTCCGAGACCCAGATTTCGACAATAGGCAGCCGTCTTGAGGAGCACAACTGAACATGGTCGTGCAAACACTGTGTAAGCTTACGTTTGTCGTTCAAGGCAAAATACTTGGTGAATAACAAGAAGTATTTCGATGATGAATGAAAGCAGAGGCCTAGAAGGAGTGCCGAAAACGATATAAAAAGGGCACAGGTCTCTGCTTGGGAGGGCTCATACAACAATCCATCTCAACCCAACGCCTTCTCACAAGCAAACAGACCTCTGATCTGCCCATCATCATCACCAAAGCATCTACCACGACATATCCTCACCATGCGCTTCTTCGCCATCACGTCTATTGCCATCAGCATGCTCGGCCTTGCCGCAGCCCAGCCTACCGGTATGCCCTACATCCTATGCCCCTTTGATCCCGGGGGAAATCACTTATACTAACCAAATCTTGGATTAATAGGCCAAGAGCCCCGTGATCTTGCCTCTGGCAAGTATCTGTTTACTCGTGCCGCTGCCGCCTGCGACTGCGACGGCGTCAGAAACTGCTGCATCAACGACTGCGGCTTCAACGAGAACTGCTGCAACACCACTTGCATGGACCGTTTCCCAGACTGCTGGAATGCTTGCTAAGCTGCTGTTCTGGAATCTCGCTGTGTGGAAGCTCCATAGCAGTTTACTTTGGGGATATAAGACTACGGGATGAGGCTTTGACTGGGGCTTGGAACAATTGTTACTTGTGATTCTTCTCAATGGCTACATTCATAGATCCTTCAAATTCGAGTCAAATTCTGTAACACATTCCTTCTATGCCGGACCTGAACTCTTTTCAAAAACGATAACCCAAGATTACGGGCGTGATAGTTGGACGTTCAGACTTACCCCTGAACCCCTGAGCCCCTGAATCTTGACATGACATATCACGTGACAGTACAGGTCTATTTGACATTGTCTTGATTTCATTCAGCGAGTATTTAACATTATATCTTGACCTTTCTCTGGGGGCTTGGAAGGGAGAAGCACCAAGTGATTGGGGTGGTTGACTTTGACTGGGACGTTGCATTCTCCCTTCAGAGTAGACATCTAGGAGCGCCCGATGGTTTTACTCCGCTCCTGCTACAGCACTTTGTTTAGAAAGACATATAAATAAATATTTGTAAAAGACTCGCTGATCGTCATCTGACACCATTTTAAGTTGATTTTGATGACTTGTTTAGTACTTACTTTTGCACTCTGCCAGATTGTTTGAGAAGACGTGGGTATAATAGGAGCCAGGAAAACAGCTGAGAAAATAGCCTATACGGGCATCTACCGAGTTGCGTACAAAGGTGGGTATGAGTTTTACGGTGAGCAGCTGTTATTATAATGGTTCAAGCTATGTACTGCTAGCTAATGGATGGTTTTCCATATTCTCTGGTAAAATTAATACTACAGCTTTTCCTTGTTTTCTGTCTTGGCAGATGATGGTCTTTCTGAGAGCGACGTGGACGACGGTCCTCTTGATCTCAACGAAAGCTTTTCCTGCATTCTTCGCTCCCTCTCTCGAGCTACGGCAGCCGCCTGCCCATCTGCTCGCACTCTATTTGCTGCAATCTGTTCACGCTCTTCTGTCTTGATGGATATGTCTTCCCGTTAGCCTAGGACTTACTATCGCTTTGGTTCGCATCAAGGTACGCAACAGACTCGGACAAAGTGAGGTTACCTTGATCACGGGCTGGACTGCAAGAAATGCATACTTACCCTGAGGCTTCTGGTCCCAGAGAAAGTCGGAGTGGCCGTCGAGGAACCTCTGTCCCAGAATCATTTTGACAGGGAAGTCCTCGGGCGCGATTTGAAACTGCGCCTGCTCGCGAGCGCCGTCCTTGCCTCTCAGAGATACATGGACACACTCGCTGGATTCGAAATAGTGTCCTGTGAAGCTTATGAAGAGGAGTTTCGGGGTATCCTCAATGGCAAGCTGCAGCCTTCGTGCCTCTCCGCGGGAGATCCAGTTGACGTCAGTACCCGAGTCTTCGAGAATCTCGACGGCCGTGCTGATGCTTTCGTTTTCGACCAGTGACCACTTGAACGGGATCTTGAAGTCGGCCGAGTTCTGGTACATGTCCGCATATTTCTGAATACCTTTTGTCAGTTGGGGGGTGCTAAGTAGCGAGGGAGATGTACTAACAGTCTTGCGCTGAATATGGACGGCGCCGGCGTCTTGGAGCTTTTTTATTCGCTCCTCCTTGGTGAGTTCGCAGAAGTCCAGGTGTTCGAGGCTGATATGGACGCCACCCAGCACATATCCCATGGCAAGGGTGCGCTCCCTGTCGCTGTCTGCATTATCAACAGGTTTGATACCGCTCAGCACGTGGCCCATGCTAAGATGACGCTTCCTGTCGAGCTCGATCTTTCGGATCTGGGTCAAGTGTTCTCTGGTAGGCGAGTCCATGATGCTACTGGTCAATTTCAAGGCG
>JARHUK010001362.1:14420-38471 GCA_031001725.1 Pseudopyricularia javanii | reverse complement strand
GCAGTAAGTATTACGTAGGGCGCTAAACAATGACGGTAAAAATGGGCCGGGGGGTCGCCCACTACGGCTCGCCGCTTGCTCTTTGTCTGAGGCGCAGGCAGGCGCAAGTCCCAGCCCGCCCGCTCGCCTCCAGCTTCAGCTCCAGAATCAGCATCAGCACCAGCTAGGTATCTTCACCCAGCGAACCACGGACTCAAACGGCCTTGCGTCGCCAAGACCATAAGCACAAACAAAACCCAACTTCACATCAACTGAGCCGCCCTTTCATTACCGGTACGTGCACCAGTTCATCATTGTCTCTCACCTTTGACTCTCCGCCGAACAACTCCAAATTTACCCTCAATTGCTAGCCATAGCCAGGCCGCTTACCCGGCCCCTCCAAGCTCCCCCTTCGACTACCATCCATCACTGCTAATATAGGCCTAGACCTCCCTTCAATCGCAATCCACCAGCCGTCCACCCCACGGGCGCTCACCAACAGCGACACAATCAGAGTTCGACGTGCGCACGTTCAGGCGTGTTCTGCGGTTGTGCATCGCGCGACGAGACAAAGGGCACAGCCGCCTACACGGCCATTTCTGCTTCCATAGGTCAGTCAGCTGGCGCATGACTCTCTTACCCCCAACTGCCTCGCATCGCGTCTTTGTTGGTGCACCGAAGCAAAGCTCTCTCTTCACCGGGCTCCCAGCGCTGCAGCTTACTGACCGAGTTGCAAGCACGGCTCCTTAGCGTCAGAGAACTTATACACCAGGCGGACCCCCCACTCCATCCAAACCTTGCCTCCCGCGCCAAACCATCCTGTGTCCGATCTTCCGCCCACTCCGTCACAGGAGCTTATATTTAAGGGCCACGCACATGCTGCACTTATGAGACCTCGGTATCCAATTGCCGTCCGTCCAACAGCAGCAGCAGCACTATATCATCCCATCGCCGCGACGGCGACCCCGGTATCATCCCGTCTGTCCCTGGCCATATTACGCGCCTCCTCTCGACTCTCCTTCGCCCAGCCGAGGCTTATCGATCACTATCGAGTTCAAGCTCGTAACCTCGGAGGTAGCGCCTGGTCTGTTTGCGGCAACATCCCCAGAACCAGCCCCGCTATCACACTCACAAAAGAGCGCCCAGAGCCGCACATATCATCGAGCCCCAGTATTGTCATCGCGACACTACTTTTCGGTGCAACAGTTATCATTTACGCTAGCCTGGGCCGCGGCAAACACACAGAGCCAGACTTGGGCGAGATCTTTTACACGGACGACAAGATGCCCGAAATACCACCCGGAAGACCCGGAAACCTGACCCCGGAGCAGGACGAGCTTCTGCGCAAACTCTGGTCCCGCCTCTTTGAAGTATGCGGTGTCCTTCAGCCAGAAAAGCCCACCGCGGACCCCGCCACGGAGGCGGCTGAGGCGGAGAAGGGCAAGAAGAAGAGCAGGCTGGGCCTGTTCTCCAGGAGAAAGACGGACGCCTCACAGACCTCCGCCAGCGGCGCCATCCAGGAGGGCGACCCGGAGGACAAGTACGGCCAGAACAAGATCTTCCTCGAGACCCTGGCCAACATGCCCCCGGAGGAGATCCGCGCCACGATATGGGGCATGGTCAAGTTCGACAACCCCGACGCGCTCGTGCTGCGCTTCCTCCGCGCGCGCAAGTGGGACGTTGAGAAGGCGCTCGTCATGCTCGTCTCGTCCATGTACTGGCGGTTCAAGGAGGTCAAGGTTGACCAGGATATTATGCTCCGGGGCGAGGAGGGCATGGCCATAGACGAGAAGGAGGCACCCGAAGGGTCCGACGCGCAGAAGCTGGGCAAGGGCTTCATGGCGCAGCTGCGCATGGGCAAGAGCTTGGTTCACGGCGAGGACCAGGCTGGCAGGCCCGTCGTCATGGTCCGTGTGCGGCTGCACAAGCAGGCCGACCAGGTCCAAGAAAGTCTCGAGAGGTATACCATATGGTTGATCGAGACGGTTAGGGCCGTGATCAGGCCTCCTATCGATACTGCTGTGAGTATCCCACAGGCGAAAGGCAGTTTTGGCAGATTTTATGTGGTACAGGAACTAACGCATCCGCCCAGACACTCATCTTTGACATGACGGACTTTTCAATGGCCAACATGGTAAGCTTCCAATATTCGAACAACCACCGTTGGACATGGCTAACAATGCAAACAGGATTACACCCCTGTCAAATTCATGATTAAGTGCTTCGAGGCAAACTTCCCCGAGTCGCTGGGTGTTGTACTTGTCCACAAGTCGCCCTGGGTCTTCCAAGGTACGTTCTGTCGCGAATCGGCAAGTCAGTTACATCACTAACGCCAATTTTAGGTATCTGGAGGATTATCCGCGGCTGGCTCGACCCCGTCGTCGCCGCCAAGGTCAACTTTACCAACGACAGCAGCAGCATCTCAGAATACGTGTCGCTCGACAAGTTGCCCACAGAGCTGGACGGCACGGAGAAGTGGGAGTACAAGTACACGGAACCGATCCCCGGCGAGAATGAGCGGATGAAGGACACGGCGACGCGCGACCGGCTGCTGGCTGATCGCGAGGCCCTGTACTCGGCCTACGAGGCGGCTACCCTCAAGATGCTGCGCGACCCGACAGACCAGACGGTGCGCAAGGAGCGTTTTGACCTGGCCGCCAAGCTGCGCGTGCAGTACTGGCAGCTGGACCCCTACATCCGCGCCCGGTCGTGGTACGACAGGATAGGTGTGCTCAAGGAGAACGGCACGGTCGACTACTACCCACCCGCGGACTTCAAGTACCCGATCAGCGGGGCTGCCAAGGAGGAGAGCAACGGGGTCAAGAAAATCGAGGTGGCGCTCGAGAAGGCGTCGATCCAGGAGGAGGCGCCAGTGCCGGTGCCGGTCAATAGCACCGCTTAGTTTGGGGTGGCCTGATCTGGGGTGAGGGTTGACCGGGTTATGATACGATGCGATGGTTGAAGCTGTATTTCCTTTGTTAATTTTGTGTAGATATTGTCGTCGGAGCGGATATCCACATTCTCTGGTGAACGGATTTTTTTTCTTTTTTGTCATTCGACCACGCCACTGGAATAACATGCATCAAATAGAATTGATTGAGCGGAGTTGAACATTGGCCATAATGATTCTAGGGTGCTCCAAAGCGCTGATTTGTTCACTTTTATCGAGAGACCAGCTGCTAAAGACCGCAAGTGAACATACAGGCCTGACAAGTCGCCCGGCAAGCAAGGAGGTCCTCCATCCCTTCACATCTTGGCCTTGACCTCCTCGAACAGAGCCTTGAGCTTGTCCATGTCGGTCCCCTGCATGGGCCAGTTGACGCCCAGGCCCTCCTTCTCGTTGGGCTTGGGGATCTTTGCATGTCGTAAGACGGTGGTTAGCATATCCCACATACTTACTTTTTATTTCTTTCTCGGTGGCAATGCGGGGGGGGGGGCTTTTCCACTGTCGACGACTTACCATGTGGAAGTGAACCTGAAAAGTAAATATGGGTCAGCCGGGCCGGGAGAAACATCAGAAGAACAAACAAGGGTGGAATGCCAAGGGACGTGGCTTACATGCGGGACGACCTGGTGGGCGATGCTGCCGTTGTTCTGCAGGATATTGTAGTCCTTGGCGCCGACGGCCTGGGCAATCTTTTTGGCGACGGGCTATTTGTGGTTGCAGAGTAGTATCACGTTAGTTTACAGGCCCAAAATTATTATTTTTGTTCCCCAACACAGAGAGGCCGGATTTGTGGTTTGCTCATTTCACTTACCAGGATCTCGTTGAGCGAGTCGTCGGGAATGTCGTGAAGCTTCTCGCCGTGGAACTTGGGGATCACGAGCTGGATGACGTTTTGTGTTGGTAAGGAAGCCGGTTTTGCAAAAGAAAGAAGGAAAGATAGAGAGAGAGAGAGAGAGAGAGAGAGAGACGCACCGAATGGCCCCGGCTCAGCGGGTTGATGTCGAGAAAGGCAAAGACCTTGTCGCTCTCGTACAGCTTGAACGACGGGATTTCTCCTGTAGCGGGAGTGTCAGCTTTCCCCAATTTCCCAGGTTCAGGCTCTCTCCTCAACCCACAAAGCTCTAGCAACAGCTACACACCCCAAGACCGACGAGCAGGAGGGGGCGGGAGCCTTGCGAACCCTTGATGATCTTGCAAAAGATGCACGAAGACATCCTGCTACTCATTTAAAGGCTTTATGGGTCTACCTGAAAGTTGTATCGGCTTTAATACGAATACTAAAAAGAAGATCAGGGAGGGTTGTAGTTAGTTGTAGGGGAACAAGTCGCCGAGGTGGAAAGAAAGGCTGAATCAATTGCGGGGAAACGTTGGGAGGGACCCACGTTTGTCATGTGACCTTGGTTTTTGAGAAGGCTGATATATAAAAGCGGATAATAATTGCCTAATCGGGTAGTCGTAGTCGTCTTGGACAGACTTTAGCAGCGTCACTTTACTGTAGTTTCTGTTGCGTGTGGTATGGATGCTTGAGGTCTGCACTACCCTATTATATCTTTTCTTTTTTCACCGCTGCTGTGACCACGGCTATTCTATATATCCTTCCTTGCGCTCGAACGATCTGTCACTATCCGGTGTAACATCTACACAACTCCAAATAAGGAGGAGGGGCACCATGGGAAACAGTCTGATGATTTGGCTGGTCTATAGATGGACACTCTAAATTGAGTGGGTGAGGTAGCCTGAAGGAACCAGTGCAAGATATATAGTTTAAGGAAAGGTAAAAACGGAAAAAAATGAGAGAGACAGCCTGCTGAGAACTTCTTAAACTCATGTTGTTTACTCTAGCCTACATCACAAGACCCCGGAGTGCGGTTCTGAGCGTGTAATTCGGGTTAGAAGTATCCTACCCCATTGCATTCAGGCACCTGCGGGCGAATACCCGCATACACGTTCTATGATTCAGATTTCTTTTTGACTGGAATTGTCATGGTAGTGATCCCGGCGACTGAAGGGCCTAAGACTGGGATTTTCACGAAAACAGGCTCGAATACGTTTACATAGGTTTTCTACCCCCTAATTCTTAGTAGGATAAAACTGTGACACCTTGAGAATCCAGACTTTCCGTGTAGATGCTCCTAGCATGCCTCTCTATTCTTTTTCTCTTACTTTCCCTCTGATATTTCCCTCGCAAAGAATCTTAGCTCGGTATGCGGCCATTCACATTGCTGCATCCGCCAAGCCCAAGAGGAAGCATAGCAGGGGCCGATTTGGTCCGTCCAGGCGGCAGGGTCCGAATTCTCACAAGTCATGCCACAAACTTACAACCAACAACTGTGAATATGAGGTGAAGGCCTTGGTCAGGGCTAAGCGACACAACAGCCTTCCACCCGTGCAAATTTGAGCATATTAAAATCGAACGGAAAAGATTGAATAAAGCCTTTCCTTCCTGCCTGCTTAATGGGTATGCTCGGCTTCCCCTATGCCGTACGATCCATCATGGTTCAGGGTCCAGCGCGGCGAGGCAACTCAACCAGTATCTTGACCAACACTACGAAAGATTGAGGCTCAACCAAAACAAAAAAAAAGCGTGCGAAGCTGACCAAAGACTGCGACAAAAGAGCAGCTTCTGAGTTGAGTCCGGCGCGGCGTCATCTAACCCACAAGTAACTTTATGGCAGGATAGAACTGGGGGCGGCCTTGGCTTGCTGGGATTGCAAAGTCTTTCACGGCCAACAACGACGTTGTGGAGAAACCCCCCAGCCAGAATCTGGACAGTAAGCTGTATAAAGTCGGCGACTCATTTAGCCAATCCACGTACAGCTTCATTCATACGAGATCCTAGTTCGGGCCGCCCTGCATTCCGCTGGTATGCCGCAGGATTGAGCGGAGCAAGGGGGCTAGCCTCGCGTTTCTCCGGTCAGAATATCTCGTCTCGAACCATCGCCGTACCGAAATAGGAGGCCGAAGGTAACATCATATGCAGTCTTACCACCATACATGGTTCCTTGCCATCAATTATTGGGTTCTACCGGCCTTTAATAGCTGTGAGAGCTCTCCGGACTGTTGAAGAAATGGATACCGGTTTCTTGGTACGCCTCTTGGTATTGACTGATATCGTTACTGGAGCTTATAGTGTGTGGCCTGTACTCGAGGGGCAAGTGATTACAAGGGATCGATATGCGGCTTCGTGAAGTATGAATAGAGGGCGACCTCGCCACAGATATCAGGAAATATTAGGAAGACAGGCAGCACACCTCTCAGCCCATCTTCCAATCCCCAGACACAGCCAAAGCAGACTTTGCCCATCAACCCTTCCACCGTTAAAATAGCTCTCCTCGAGTACTTTCTGGCAATTCTGGCCGAGTCTGGAGCTCAGGCGGCAGCTGTCAGCCCCCAGCCCGTTGCTACTCCCCAGGTGAGTTCAAGACCATCACATTTACGGGGCATCATTTGACCTCTAGAGCAATTATTTTGGTCTAATGTAAACATGATGTGTAGGAACTCTCCCTCCCCGACGAGTTCACCATGGAACAGACTACCTGGGATGTGGAAGTCCGTCCCAGCGAAAAGGTCTCACTCAATGGAACTATTGAGGCTGTCTACGCTCAGCTTCTTGAGCCGAACCCCAACTAGGAGACCGACAACGCGGAGAATATCGGTGTCAAGCTCGCCCTTTATGAACAGAAGACTGCAGCCGCCGAGAAGCTCGCAGCTCGAGACCACACCGAGTACCGGTGGTACGTCCGCACTAATATCGATGCCGTCACACAGGGCATCGAGTACTTTTGGCGAGTTGGCGGCGAGGCATGGATCAGAGCCGGTAGCTGATCGCGGGTTAGCTGCTCGTATACGACCGCCATCAATTGGTGCAGCTATATCTTGATCAGCAACTTCAAAAGATAGAGGAGCAACTTTGAGATGATCCTGGCTGCTAACTTTCCGATCGACGACACGTTTTAGCGAGGCGATGACTGGAGATCGCCTTCGGGTTACCCCTGGGTAAGTCTACATTTTGAGCACTCAAGTCACGATGCATCTGCTAATCACAATCTGGAATGACAGATCGGTCATGCTGCAAATATTGTCAAGCGAGACTGCAACTCAAACGGCTTGATCGGAGGTAGACGCTATCACGACTCTCATGTCGCTGTGGAGGTTCACTGGGACATCTGCTAGGTGAATATGCATTCCCTGCAAGTTTTTGCTATCTTGAAGTAACTCGAGCTTAAGGGTTTCAAGTCTCCTGTATGTCAGGGGTGAGGTTCCTACGACCTGAAGACCGGAGTGGTCAGATTCGAACGCGGGATTGCAGAGAACAACGGCAGGTTTGGGTGTGGAGGTGTGAGGGCGGCGGCAGTTATATCCCAGGAGTACGGATGGCTGGGTGCCCATAGTGTTGACCAAAGAGGAATGTCTTCTTAATGTACAAGGAATTAGTCAGTCAATGTCGCATCCATACCTGCCTGCCGAGATACTTACCTCGGTACCTGTCCAATATACCCGTATGATTTATCTGTGTTTTTTTTACCAACCATGTCTACTCGACAGAAAGACTGTATGATGCGATAGCAGTGGCCTGTTACTGATGTAAAGGTGAAGAAAGAGGTTATAGCGGCCATTTAGTATTACACGAGAAATCCAATGTGCGTTACTCATATTCCACAAACCAGTTCGTATTCATATACTACTGAGAAATTTCGAAATCTTGTCAAGGTTTTAATTTACCAAGGGAAGCAGAGGGCTTCTGCGTACCTGGTAAGCCTTTGGCTCCAGCGTTACTCTTCTTTCGTTTTAGGATTTACCAGCTCCTGTTTACCTTCTGTATCTGTTCACTTCCCACATGTTTACTTGCGTGCCTAACTACCTACATATCTTCTCAAACGAAATTAAGCCCATTCTTCTTCATAGCTACCTACAACCTTACCTATCATTCTAAATCCATTTCATCTCAACAAACACCTTTCCTTTAGCCATCTCTATACTGGCTTTATTAAACCCTCTTTCTTCTAGCTACAGAAAGCATCGAGGGTTGGCTGGTATTTGAAAAACGTAACGATTGACCAATGTTCTCTGTCTAAATTGTCTGCAAGGATCCATAGATCCATAGATCGGATGGGCTCATCAAGTGTCGCAACGATTCAATGCTCCACTCGCGACAAGCTGAACGGCCATCTTGTCCTTACCAATCGCTATGCCATCAAGGTGAGCAGCATGTCCACTGAGCTATCTCTAGTCCCATCATAGACACACTACCCCTTCGCAGGTAAAGACAGTGCTTCTAGCTCCCAGCCACCTCTCTACGACCGTCGCTGGCCCTACGTAATATGACCAAGTCTCATGCTTTGACCGCGAGGACAAGACCTGGTCAGCCGTGATCACGCAGAGAGAGCATGCCGCCCTTTTTCGCAGTCTCTTCCGATCTATGCACCCAGTTATGACCGGTACGAAGGCTATGACACGGAGCCAAGCTACCTCCGATCAAGGGCGGATGATGCCCCCAAGCATCCCACGTAGTGTTAGATTCATAAAGTAACTAGGTACGCTGCTAACCGATCCTCCCGTCTGGATACACACGCTGGGCTCAATAGATACGGGTCTGGAATAAAGTGGACACGAGCCAGCAGTGCCAGAAGCAACCCCCCAGGATCACGCAAGCGGATGAACGACAGAAGTATCCATGAGAGGGGGTTTTAACTTGCAGGAGAAGTAGGAACAACCCATGCCCCAAAATGAGCACATTAACATTCCAGAGGAAGTTAAAGCCACCTGGTTTCAAGATATCGGGAGAAAACAATTGTTAAATGTCATCTCGCCTAAGCACCGTACTTTTGGGATGGGTTACACGAACGACAAATGCGCAATATATAATGACAAGAACGAATAGGTTTATTCAGAAGGGCAGTAGAAAAACCAAGATTAGTTGCCATCAGGTAACATGTCTAAAATACGACGTTTAATGCGTTCATCATATATAAGACACTAAAAAAGCATTGGGCTGTAATCGTTTTCGCAGACAAAATGGGGACGAAAAAAGTAACAAGCCGACAAAAGTGAGGATCGAGACGATGCTCAGGTGGGTTCCAAAGATTTCAAAGTGGAGTTCGAGCGCGAGCATTTGCACAGTCTGGTAAAAGGCAAGACGGTGATAACTAAAGGCTCGTCGCACTCCTGGGAATCAATTCCCGAACATTGGATTATATACCTTTACTGAAATTCATTTTCAATTCAACATGGGCCTCACTATCCAAGTTCATCACCCTGGTGTCTAGCCACCGAAAAAATTGAAATTGTATGTAGTCTCTAGCACATCCCAATCTCTTCCTCTTCTTCTTCTTCTTCTTCTTTTTTTGTAATCTCATAGACCAGATTTGATCCTATTCATTTAACGAAGGCACTACTACGTGCGATAGTTGTCACGCAACGGGGAACCGCCTCTGCTGCACTGCAAAGGCACCTTATACGGCTCACAATAGTTTGGCGCGCCTGGTTCGCCATCCCGGACTTGATCTGGATATCGCACAATCGCCGATAATTCCCGTGCGGATGGCAGGCCTGGTATCAATCCATGCTGGCTTTTGAAGCCAAACCAACACTGTGATCCCCATCAACACACGTCGTTGTTCATGGAGTCGACAACCCACGAAGCCATTTGGTACGTGCAAGGATCGACTTTTGAAGACTATGACCAGGCTCTCATCCTTGCGGGCGGAAAAAAGCTAGAGACAAAGTGAAGACACAAATGAACGGCAAACACTAAAAAGGGGTATTGCGAACTAGATAAAATTTTGTATTCCTTTTTAGGACCCAGAAACAACACATACAAATGAAAAAAAATCCTGAACGCCATAGAAACTACCCTCTACCCACAAGGAAGAAACATTTAGCTAGGTAGGAACCTAGTCTAAATGTGTGACAAAAGAGAACATATGAAGTATGCTATAACAGCAGTGGGATATTACCAGTAACAAAAGCCGATGCTTTTCCCAGATAAAGAGCGTGATAGAAACGAACATATAATGAAACATGCCATGTCAGGCATGGCAGGCCACGAGGATAGCTCTATCGCAGGATACCCCACCACTTCTCAACGTGACCGGGCCTATCCTTGGGGCCCTTCCACTTGTCGTTGAACGGCGAAAAGAGTATGAGCTCGCCAGGCTTGTTGTCAAGCTTGTCCTTAATTTGCTTGAGAACCTTCCTCTGGTTCTCAGGCGAGGCCTTGCCCTGCTTCGCTGGGTCGTCGTCCTGCGTTGGCCATCCAGTCTCGGTGATATGGATGCGCTTGTTCTTCTTGAACTTGTCACGCATGGCCTTGACCTGGTTCAGCATGAACTCGCCCGCCTGGTCGGGCCCGTGGTTTTCGTCAAAGTAAGGGTGGAAGTTGACGGCGCAGTAGTCCGAGTCGTCGCAGAACTGTGGGTTGCTCAAAGCGTGCCACCACACCTCGACCAGCACCACCTTGGCGTGCTTGACCTTGGAGGAGTGGTACCCGGCGGCCTTGAGCGCCTCGCGTCCCTCAGCCAGCTTGCCCATGATCTGGCCGGGGTTCAGGCCCTTGAGCATCATCTCATTGCCGACGCCCACCGTGTCGACCCGACTCCAGTCGCCCTTGAGCTGTTCCGAAATTTGCTTGACCTCTTGCGCAATTTTGTCGTGATCGAAGATGCCCAGGAAGAGCTTCATGTTGTGTTTCTTGGCGGCCTCGTGTACTTTTTGAACCTGATCGCAGGCCGGGCCGTAGATCCGGATGAAGGAGTAGTATTTGCGGAAATCTTCGACATCCTTCATCACCTCGTCGGCACTCTTGCAGTTTCCGTCATCGCGGAACGGTGCGTAAGCAATCCCCGGCTTCGGATCAGTGAACAAACTCATGAGTGCACCGCCTATGGAGTTGATGGCGTCGGCAGCTTTTGCTAGCTCTATGTCGCGAGGCACAAACTGTCGTCCTTGGATGAGGCGTGGATAGACTCTGGCCGCATCTGCTTCCCTGCTGTTGAACTGCGAAATCTCGGTTTCGTTCATATGTTCAACAGCCATTTCCTGGACACTGTGGTGAACTTGGTCGGGAAAGGCCCTGGGCAGTGCCGTTGTAAGGCCCAGTAGCGACACTAGGGCCGCGGAGAGGGGACTGGCCCGCATCTTGGGGATCAGGCTGTGGTCTTGTGTGTACGAAATCTCAAAAGAAGAGCGGGAAGAGAGAAGCTGATTTTGGAGAGTTAGCATTCGCCGCGTTCCAGTAACAGCATCAGATAGCCGTCAGATTGAGGTATCATCAGAACATATATGCCCCACCAACCATATGCAAACCATACAGCTTCGAGGAGTTGTAAGGCTCCTTGCAGAGAAGGGCAAGGGAAAAACTTGCCTGGGGTTAAATTTGACAAAGACCTCGGGGTCGTGTCTCGTTGTAGGCAGGAATCAAGGAGTGTCGTTGTCTCAAGCAGAAACCGAGGCGTGTCGTCGGCGTAGTGGTAAAGTGGTGAATCTACTGAAAAGGAATTGCAGCAACAAAGGAAATTGGTTTCAAAGGTCTGTAGTCGAAACACGAGGATTCAAGCCCGGGCTGGGCAAGATGGGAATCAAGTGGTGATGTTATATTCACCAGTGGATTGATGTGGGCGCTGTGCCTAGTAAGCAGTGGTTTTGGTGATGCCTGTTTCAGCTCCCACTTACTTGCACCATGTACCAAAAGTTCAACCAAGACATAGCAAACCGCCAAAATGGGTGAGCAGGGAAATTTTTCACACACACCATTTTTGCCGGCGAGATTTCGAAGTCAAGGGCATAGTACTAGCAATTTGAAGGAAGGGCGGAGGGAGAAGCAGGCGGCTTGAACTGTGGGATCTGCCACAATGTTTGCGCCATCTTGGCAACGGGTAGGAAAGCGAGCAACAACAGTACTCTGCTGCTCTGCCGTGATATTGACGACACTAAGCCCAAAGATTGAGACAATGAAGAGCCACACCGCGTAGTTTCTCAATGACATCCCAGTCAATGGCGCAGGTAATAGCCTTGGAAATGGCTGGAGCACAAGAACAAACGCGCCCAACAGTCAGGATCCCGAGAAACAAGATGAGAACAGAAGATGAGAAGACAGGGAGAAAACAAAAAGAAAGAAACAGATAATTGCATCGTGTCGATCATGAAGGCGTCTTGGCAGGGGAAACTTGGATGTAGACCCAGGGTCGTCGATGGTTAGCAGCCTCGCAGCATTAGTCTGAGACTACTTGTTAGTAGATCTAGATAGATCTAGGTCCCGCGCCTAGCTAACGGTAAAAGACCATCTCTATGACCGATCGATTACTGCTCGGCTGCTGACTGCCGTCCATGGTATGGGTGTCAAGTGACGGTTTAAACACCGACAAAAAGACGAATCGAGGTTGATGACTGGGGTGCCTGAGCTGGCGCATGCCAGAGTAAAATTGCGCTGGCTGGGTGGCTGACATGCAAGGGAAAGAGCGCTCCGCCCCAAGTATGCTTACGCGTCGTCACGTGGAGGTTCGCATTCACATCAGCTTGCTCACAGTTGTGCCGATTTGGATTGACGTCTGCCTGGCGTCCGTCATCTCAGTTATGCCCATGATACCAAATGAGAAATGGCAAGTAATTATTATGTTTCTATCATTATTCTGTTTGTTCTTGAGCTGCCCGCTGCTCTTTATGTAAACTCTATAAACCGTGCAAATATCGGGTTGTCGAAAAATGGATCTGCGGGCCTACTTCGATCTCACTTCCACAATGGGAAAAGAAAAAAGCCGACGATGGTACATGATGCCGACGACACTAAGCAACCGCAGCGGCCGGCGAAAGCTTGGCGTTGCTCTTCATCACCTTGGTAATGGCATGGCGAATCGTCGTCCCAGCCTTTTCAATGTCCTTTTTGGACAGGCCGGAAGTGACACACACCTTGAGTGCCGGCTGCACAGTCACGTTCTCCTTGGGCCCGATAGTTGTCAGCACAGGGGTGATCTTGAGCCGAGTAATCCAGACTCCATTGGCCAACGCCTTAAAACACGCAGAGCGCCATAAGTTAGCCAACTTTTCAAAACTAGTAGATTGTGCAACGTTTGATGCGTGGAAATAGCCATTTCTTACCTCGTCCACGCACTCCTGCATCAGGCGGTTCTGGTCATCAGCCGTTAGCCGCCTCGACGCCACAACATCAGGCTTGAACTGGAGCAGCAAGATCGGGTTCTCGGGGGCGCTGGTGCAGACGACCCAGTCGGAGCGGGGATCGAGCTGCGCCCGCATAGCCTTGATGTTCTCACGGCACTGCAGAAGGATCTCCGGGTTTGACTGGAGTAGGTTGAGAGTCTCGCTGGCCGTCACCGCAGTCATGGCTGGCATCGCCGCCGAAAATGTGTATGCAGTCGACATGATGCGCTGGTGCTCTACCACATCGCGGGATCCGGCACAGAAGCCGCCGCCCGCACACAACGGTCCCGCCATCGATCCCACAATCATGTCCACTTGCGTCGGGTCCACGTTTTGCGCCTCAGTCAGTCCGCGTCCGGTACGGCCAAGGACACCAAATGACCATGTCTCGTCAAGTATCAGGCGAAACTTGTACTTTTCCTTGAGCTCAATCTGTAGTTTGCGTAAAATGCCACTTCCAGTTAGCCGCCTTCATCGGGTTTGTGTAGAGACGAGGGTAAGGATTGCCCACGTACCAGCTTCGGGAGGTCCGCCATGTCCCCCAGCAGCTCAGACAAAGCCTCAATAACGACGAACCGCCGGGTCAGCTTCTTATTCTTGGCCTGCTCCTTGGCTACCTTGGCCATGGCCGCCTCAAGCTCATCCATATCTCCGTGCCCGTGCCACCGGATGTTGCTCCTTGACAGTTCCAGCCCCTTGCGGATCGAGTAGTTGGCCATGCGGTCGGCAATTATGACGTCGCCACGCTTGCAAAAGGAAGGAATGACGCTGGTGACGGCCGAGAAGGCGTGGGCATAGATGATGCAGCCCTCAGTGCCAATATAGGCTGCGACATCGGCCTCGGTCTTCATGTGAACGTCTTGCGTACCGTAGAACTGGGGCGGGCCGCAGGGGCCCACGCCGTATGTCCGCAGGGTCTGGATAGCCTTCTCCTTGATCTGCTCGTTTGCGTTGAAGTTGTAAAAGTTGTAGGTCGAGAGATTCGTCACCGTTCGGCCGCTCGCAAGTTTGGTCTTAGGTCCCGTCGGTCCCACAATCACAGGGAGCTTCTCGGCTTCGGCCTCTTCCTGCGCCGACCGCAGTGGGACAAGTGGTTCGGGTGTCCAATCCTCGACGAGCTCATCGATCTCCTGCATTTGTGGAAATATCTGTCAGTACAGTTACATATGGTCAGGTGGTTCTGGGGGGAACGGCATACATCCTCGCGCAGCTTGATAAAATTCTGCTTATGAGTTGAGTATGACGGCGCCATCAGGTATCGGATGAAGAAAACGACGAGGATGAGCTCGATGGCCGACCTGACGGGGTCGTTCTGGTAGCTCGACTTAACATATCGGATCAGGACGGCCGAACCGGGCACCTTCTGGAAGGCATGCGAGGCCTCGCGTACCCAGAGCGTCAGCTGGCTCTGTAGGTCGTGAAGATCCATGATTGGCGGTGACAGAGGCGGCGGCAGCCAGCTGACTTGTCTGGCTTGTCGGAGTTGGTCGACAGGCGGGTTTGACGAGCCGCCGTGACAGATTTAGTTAAGGAGCGGCTTAGGTGACAGACACAATTGATAGCGCGCGCTCTGGATTGTAGGTTGGCGTTGGTATGTATTTCTTTCTCAATGAGGAGAATTAGACTGACTGGAAGCAGGGAAAATTCCGACGTGGGCCCAGCATAGAACACAGGCAGCTGCCACCGTCGCGCCTTCAAATTAAGATGGATTGATTAAATTGGTCGCCGAGGGTCCTCATCGCCCCTGACAATGCGACCGTGAAGCCAACAGTCTTCGCACAGTGCGCCGATCTCTAGAATACCACAGCCCTGCCAACAGGATACCCCGGGACTCGAAATTGGGCGTCCAGAAAGATGTGTATTGGGAAGATAGTGACAGATTGCTCGTAACAAAATCTGGAAGCCATCTTTCTCATGAGCATTCAATAAATCAGATGCCGATTACGAATATGACACCAGTTTTGTAAAATCAGTAGTATCATTAGCATGGACTGGTTCAGCAGACCACGATTGGTAATTAGGAAAAAAAAGTTTTCAAAAGCCTCGATTTCTAGACAAAAGAAAACCCAAACACCATGTTTCGAGATGTTCTCTCCAGGATGGTTGTTTGGTCTGGAAAGAAAGGGGAGACAAAGGAGAGAAAAAGACACCAAAAAAAGACTTAGCAGGAAATAACTGCTGCAGGCAATGCCGAGATTTTTGGAGGCTTCCCTACTCCCTAACTGTTCCAAAAACTTTACTCTAATCCTCCAAATAAGAATGAATGAAAATCAAAACAGGTTGCTCCTCCGGTTATGTGTTGTCGCTGAGCGAAAGGGGGAAATTATTGTACAGTCAACGCCATCCCACCTAGAGCCTTCAATTGGGCGGTACTTTAAAGACGCGCATTACCCGTGGGTTCACCTCCCGTTATTTTCTTCCCGGTATGGCTGAATCCGTCGGTGTTGTTGTTGTTGTAGCCAGATGGTTGCACGAGACCGTTAGCGGTTAACGGATTGTTTTTGCTCGAGAACAGACTGGGAGGCATGTTCGGAACGTATGTTGCAAGAATTGTCGGGCCTGCAATCGCAGCAATAAAGACAAAGAGGAGGACAAAGTATAAGATCGCGTAACGAACAACTCGCCTTGTCCTCAACTTTGACTGCTTCATTGAGTAGATAGGTGGCCGGATTTGTTGACTAAAGAGGATAAATGTTAACTTCAGCTTTCATGGTAGACGGGTACAATCGAGGAGCAAGTACTAACCTGGGACGAAGCCAGAAGAGCATCATAGAATGAAGCTTATCAATCTGAGGAATCAGGATGAAAGGCAGCATTATGAAGAGAAGAATGTGGCCAAGGACGAAGTCGCCTGCAAAGAAACACATCTCGGTGATCTTGCAGAGGAACTCTCGCGCAGGCTGAGATACAGTGTGCCATCCCATCGAGTACCATTTGCCAGTCCAGAAAGCGATGTTGGCTTGATCCGACTTGAATTCTCGTGTCAGTGTGGTTGTGACAATCAGCTTGAGCAGGAAACGCTGAAGGCAAAGAACAACGATCATTCCAAGGAGCGTCGGAGCGGCCTGCCAGTTTTGCAAAATGTACAAAGCCTCGAAGAAAATCAAGAGCATGATGACGGCGAACGCGTGTGCAATGGCGGCCAGGACACTGCCAAACTTCTTGCAGCACATGCTGAGCAGTGGGCCCATGAAGCATGCCATGGCAAACATAACCAAGCAAATACCAGCGTTGACGGCAATGGGTCCCACGGCAACGATTCCGATTCGAAGCAACGCGCCAGATGGTGAAGGAGTTGCAAGGCCTGAAGGTTGCCTGTCAGCCTCCACGCCGGTTTGAGCGTTGATGAAGAGATAAGGAATCAGCATCACCACCGCGAGCAGGAATGGCGAAACAAGCTCGCCAATGAAGACGTTCATGAACGATGCCCTGGGCACATCTGCTGAGAGCTTGGCGCTGGGGTCCCCGACAACCTTGCGCTTGTACCCCGTGAGACGCGTTCGTGACAGTCGGCAGTAGGAGATCCATGACGATGCATGTGATCGAGAGTTGCCGCGGGACAACCAGCGGAGGTAGTCACGATAATCGATGAAGAAGTCGTTCCAGGCAAATTGGTGCGGATTGTACAAGAATGGCGAGATAACAAGTGCCAGCAAAGTGAGGTAGAAGTAGATGAGAGCCCCCTGCCACACAGTTAATGTTGCGAATATGAGCATCATCAACAAGCGTGCGCCAAAGTAGATAGACGGGCCCGCAAATCGGGAGAAGAGCACACCGAACGGAATGCGAGCGGTGGCAAAGCCACGGCCAGTTCCAATGTACCGAGCACCACCGAATGACAGATTGTTATGCACTGCATTGGCGTAGATCTGGCACACGAACACCTCGAACAGGGGCGAGAGGGAGCAGATCTGCTTCGCGAGACGAGTAGCCGCGCGGAAGAAACCACGCTCCGTCAACTCCTGGACCACGAGGGGAATGTAGGATAGACAGAGGACGAAAATAATCGACAAGATACTTCTGAAAATCCAATCCGTCAACGCGTCGGTGTTCTGACACTTGGTCGGGAATAGCTCATCGGTGATGGGGACGTTGCGGTTGTATTCGCAGGGTATGGTCTCATGCCTCAAGGCTCCTATGTTGACGAGCGTGATCATGAACATTTGGATGGACAACATAATGAAAATGTTGTTAATGTGGAAGCCGGGGTGCGCATAGTAGAAAGACAGGAATCGATCAAGTGGCAGTTGCGTGCCGAGGTAGTAGTACTCGCGAGACAGCATCTGCTCTCCCATACCAGTGCCGATCTTTGTGGTGAAGTTAAGAATTGAGCCGAAACCCAAATCACGACCTTTACCACACTGGTAGTACTCGCAATGTTTGATGCGACCACCACGGAGAATGGCGTTCATGCCGGCGTAAATATCCTCGTTCAGGTGCAGACCCTTCTGTGCTTTCGATACACCACCGCGAGTTGTCATGAATATGCCGTTCAGGAAATCAGGATGACCGTAGTGAAGCTTGCCACCAATCTGAGCCAGAGTACGAGCGAACAAGGTTCCGAATGTCTGCTCCTTGCCGGCAGCAACGTCACCGAGGATGCCGATGTTCTCAGAGAAAATGTACTCTCGAGCACCCAGAATGGCGACAGGGGAGTGGACGGCGTTCTTGACACCAGGGGTGTACGGCGAGGTGTTGTCGGTCTTCATCTCTTCAAACTCGGCCAGGACACTGCGAATCTTCAGGCATTCCTCGAGGTAGTTGTCCTGGTTGGCATCAATGAGCTGGATGTATTCGCCACGGTAGAAGATGATGGCGTGGTTCTGGTTGTCTGATTTGCCGTCGCCAAGAATAGGGTTGCCGGATAGCTGGATTCGGAACTTGGGCTTGCGGGCACCGTTCTCCATGATCTCGGAATGGCCGTCGATGAGCGCAGAGTAGAGACGGGGCTCCTCACCCTCGTTCAGAGGGGCTTCCTCGTCCAGGTAAGCAATCTGAAGATCAGGGTAGGCACGCAGCAAGAATTCGGCGTTTTCCATTTCCTCTTTCTTAAACTTGGCAAACCTTTGCATGGACACGCAAAGCTTGAACTTGCGGCGAGCCATGCGCTCCAGTTCTCGCTCCAGCTTGTCAGAGTTGCCGCCAAACATCTGCACAACCTCGGGGTTCTCCACACGGTAAAGCAGCTTGATGGCACGGCTGTAGTTCATGAAGCCAGAGATGGTGCGGTAAAGGGTTTGTGAGCGAAGCGACGACCAGATACGCGTCCTGAGAGTGTACTCGGGTGCTGAGGATTTGAAACCGATGCAGTAGAATGGAAGATCGTCAATCTTGCTCTTTGCCGTGTCCTTGTCATTCTTTTCGTCGCCGTTGAACTGAGACGTCTCGTCTGCAAGAATCTTGGTGTCCTTGACGAAACAGTCCCATTCGTGGGGGTGCAGCTGCTTGAGATACTCGAGAAGAGTGACACGGGAGTATGGCTCGTCTTCCCTGATGATCTCCCTCAATGATAGGAGAATCTTTTCACTATAGTGTGGAATCATGACAGTGAAAGTAGGCATGTTGTCCACGGGGAGTGGCTCGGGGATGGGTGTCGACAAAGAATGCGCAAAGAAAGAGATGCGTCGCTCAGCTTCGCTTTGCGAGGGGAAGAACTCCGTCTTGAATGACTGGTCTTCTTGTGACACGAAGAACGTCGGAGCCCTCAGAGTCCGCTTGCCCTCCTGTTCCGACGGGACTTGGTGATAAAGAAGCTTCTGGACGTGGTCAATGGCCAGAAGATGCTCGCGATACATGGAGATGACGATGGCGTTCCAGATCTGCGAAATGAGAACCTTGGGCTTGTACTTGACCTCCATGTCGGTTGTGGCCAGAACCTTCGAGTAGATGCGCTTGGGCATGCGAGAAAATATATTCCTCCAAGGGGTCAAGATCGAGGCACCCAAGTAAAAGGATCGAGCGATCGAGAAGACAGCGTTGACCAAGACGTAGAAGAGGTACGTGTCGAGGAAGAAGAAGATCAAGTCTGTAACTCCCATAAGACCAGCAAGGATCTTGGGTTGGAAGCTGCAAAGCGTGTTCCCGATGATCTTGTCGCCTAGGCAGGAGCTGGTGTCCATCAACCACAAGTAGCGGAGAGGGTCCTTGAAAGACAGAGCGAGGTAGACGTAAGACTCGCCCATCTTGGCTCCGAAAACGATAAGCCACAAGAGGTAGGACAAGGCCATGTCGTTGCCAGAGAGTCGGGGGTAGCTCGCAGTGAAGGTCTGGCTAGCAACATAGCGACGCGAGTTCTTGGTCAAGTAGCTTCCAAACAGACCACCAAGTGGCATGATCGAGAAGAAGAGGAATGTCGCCACAGACACAAAAAACTGAACGATGCCGAGAATGAGCGCAATTTGTCCTTCTTGCCTATCTTTGATTTGCTGGGCTGTCCCAATAGGCAAAAAGATGTAAACACCAGGACCAGCGTTGATGAGCAAGATCAAGATGAGGAACAGGAGCTTCTTGGTCAGATGCTGGGCACCGGCCCATCGGCGAGGCACATATACCCACTCGGACACGGTGGCAATGATCTGGATGAGGGAGGCGATAACACCACCAAAGCCACAAACCGACCACACGACAGAGTTGGGTGCCTTCTCGTTGCCTTGCTGGGTGTAATCGGGGACTAGGAGTGTCGGAGCGTTGTATGCAGTGTAATACCACCACATTGTGAGATGGATGATCCAGATTCGGTTGAAATTAACAACCAGATGGAACCATGACCGATTCTCCTTGTACGTCTTGAAGAAGCACTTCTTCCAGTTGACATCCTTAAGCTTCATGTAACGCTCCGCCGGGGGAAGGTCGGTGAGCTTGGACTTGTCCTCCAAGACGATGCGCTCAATACCCTCGGGGTACCAGAAAAGCTGGTTGCAGTCGTCATAACCAATGATCGATTTGTGGTCACGCTCCCGGCGGACGTAGACGCCATCAACAATCTCGTACCCTTGGTCGCGGCAGTACTGGTAAAGAGGTGTGATGACGTTGTTGAGGAAGGTGAATTCTTCAACAGGTTCCACAAGGTTCTGGCAGGCCGGCGAGTTGAGGTAGTCGTCGGCGCACTTGAAGATGAAGCAGAGACATTCGGGCATGAAGCGGACCTGGTTGGCCTCTCCCCAGCAGAGCAAGTAGAGAGCCAGCTGTCGCACGCGGTCATGCTGAGACATGCGGTTCATGCGCGTCTTCCAGCGGTACTCAGCAGCCTCCAGAGAGTCATCGCCTTCCAGATCTTCCAGAGCCTCAGCCTCGTTCTCAGCATCCTTCTTCTTGTTCTTCTTCTTGCGCTTCAGGCCCTTGCCCTTGACATTTGCAAAGCCAACAGCATCATCCAGATCCAGATGAGCCGCGAAGTACCACTTCCGGTAGTTTGCGTTGTCACCACCAATGTAGTCGGCGTGCAGAGACAGAAGAGCTTGGTTGGGAGTCATGCGTGACGCACGAGAGTCGAGGAGGGTCATGAGATGGTCATACATGTTCCTCATGCTGTCGCGCTGGAAACCAAACTTGGACGTCAGGTCGATGAAGATGTCCTCGACCTCTTCCTTGGAAAGGGGGATCTGTGCGTCCGAAGTCCAGGCAGGATAGGGTTCGCGTGACCTCGCCAGAGCGGCGTGTCCGTTCCCATAGTCCATTCCATAGTTCGGGGTCGACGCTCCGGAGGAACGATTTCCAGCATACGATATCTGGGAAGAAGGGGGGCGGAAGCCGCGTGCCTGACCCTCATTGTAGCTGTTGTATCGCTCATCGCCACGACCATAGTATTCTCCCTCCGCACCACGCATGTCAGACCTCATGGTGAAGTCGCTAAAAGTTTCCGAGTCGTCCTCGGAGCCCTGGCGACGGGCGTACGCCGGGTCCTGGCCTTGATCGTAGCCCTGATCATAGTAGCCTTGCTGGTTGTTGTAATAATCGTCTTGGTACTGATCCTGGTTGTTGTCGTAGTAACCGCCATCCTGCTGATACGGGTTGTTCGCATCCGCATTGTAGTAACCACTGCGACAGGTAAACTGTTAGCATCAATGGCGTTGATAGTCCAACGGGCGATAGAACCGCAACATACGATTCATCATAGTAGCCGTCTCCGCGGCGGCCGCCTTGGCCGCCTTGGTCGTAGCCATTGTCATAGTACTGTTGCTGGGATTGGTCATCGTAATAGGCTTCCTGGCCACCTTGCTGACCACCTTGCTGACGGCCGTAGCCGTCGTCGTAGTCGTTCGGGTTCGGCCGTTGCTGGCCTTGTTGTCCCGACATGATGGGCAATCTAGTCGTCTAGTTCGCGTCATGCGTTAGTGTGCTGCAACAAAAGATGCCCTACACACAAAGAGTCCGCAGCAAGAAAACACTTAGGTGGGAAGAACACTGGCCTCGGGGGCGTTTTCCGGGTGCTCCCAAATGCGTGCCTCTGCAGAGGGTTGTGACACAACTTACCAATCAATCATAAACTCATGGAATCGAAAGCTTGCTGCAGCAAAAAAAGAACCAGGTATTATTGGCAGGCAAATTAGGTCGATTTAGATCGTGGGTGACTGCTGCAATGAGTTGTGGCCGGCCACAGCAGTGCGTACGGGAAGCGATCGTGATGTTCTTGATTTGTTGATGTTGTTTCTCGTTGTTGTAGAGAAAGACTGTACCGATCGCGCTCGATCCTCGTGGAAATGAGATGGTAGTTGCGGCTGAAGGGAGTGAAAGCTGGCACAAAAGACCAGTGGAGTGGGTTGGCACGTCCTCTGAGTGCAGAGTAAAGCGCCAGTTCAATTCCAATGCTAAAGCCACACGCGTTCTTACAGGAAAGAGAAGCGAAAGAAGCTGGGCGAGCGAGCTTCTTGCTATCCTTTTCTTGCTCCTAGATGCCGATGTGGGAAGGCGAGATAGAAAAATGCTGAAGAATGTAAAAAGAAAAGGAAGAGCGGATGGAACGGTTGGTTTGATCCGAGACGGGGTTTGTCTTGTCGATAATAGAGAGAGAGAGAGCGATTTGTGACGTGCGTGTGTGCGTGCGTGCACTACTTGCTCGCTCTTCTTCCTCTTGCTGGCCCGCAAGTCGGGGAAAAAAGGGGGCAGGAACGTTTCGCTCGGCGGGTCGACTCAGTCAGTGCCAATTGACTCGTGGGTCTTGCCTATAGTAAAGATTGGGTAAGACGCCGCTGCCAACCACGTTCTTTTGTTGCCAACGCCCTGTTGCTCAGTACAACACCGGAAGCGATTGAACAGGTGGGGAGTTTGTTGGTTTTGATATAGTTAAAAGACAGTACCCTAGGTAAGGCAAAAACAAAGAAAACGATATTTAGACTGAACACAAATGAAAAAGGGACGAACAGCGAGCGTGGCTGCAGATTGCTTTGGGAGTAAGGAGATGCTGCCGGAAAAAGGGATAACAGGGAGTGCTGGCCACAGCTGGTTTTCAAGACGCTGCGAATACTGTGCAGGAAGATCCTCCTAGAATTGTGGATACCAAAAGTGGCTGTGGCGGTCACCGTCTGGGTTCCGTACGAGCCCTGTGGGTGGGTGATGGCACGGCTTGGCGTCAATTCATTGATACGTAGTGGTTGGCAGCCAGTCCGTTTTTTGGCCGCTGCCCGCCCAGGGAGGGAATAATGGAAATGCCCCACCAATAGAATCTTGCTTCGCGTCGGCCTAATTACTACCACGGGCTGTGCCTCGATTCGATACTGTTTAGTTTGGTGTGGTGTGATGCGATTGTAAAGCCTTTCTAGACCGGCTCATCGCGTTCCAGGATGGGCCCTGTCTTGAGACAAATAAAACATCGCGAACGTTTTTTTTTTTCCTTTCCCTTTCCCTTGAAGCGACAGCCGGCGAGCGAGACGAGGGGTAACGAAAGTAGGTCCATGTACTGTACATACTATGTACAACGCGAGGGAGCCAGCCGTCACACCAACCAACGACAACTCACATGCATGCAGCGCACAGCCCAAGGTCTGTTTGTTGTCGCTGCAGCTTGTCGCCCATTCATTCTATCGACGACTCAGATGCACTAACCCGCCACGTATCGATCAATTCGTTTGCATATACTTCGATGCACCAGTTGCTTTGCTCCAATGTTTTCCCAGACAATCATATATCAGTCTAATGCCAGTAGGGGAGCGGGAGGGCTCTAGCTCGCATTGCATAGCATATGCGCCTCCAATGCCAGTTTTTTTCTCCAACTAACTACCAGTAGCTCGCTTTTTTGGGCTTTTTTTTTGGATGATCTACTAGTCTAGTATTCCAATTAATCGGAGAATGCAGCATCACAGCGCACAGGGAGATGGCAGTTTGTCTAGCACTTGGAAAGCAAGACATCAAATGCACGCCCACAGCAGCCTATCTGTCGTGTCGCACTGTAATGACTACGGCTACTACTCTACTTTGTACGGCCATCCATACTGCACCTCGCACGTCGTGTGCTATTTTCGCACGAACCTCGTGTTTTTCGTCGGTTGGTAAACCCAAAAGGTCCAGAACCCGGTATCCATATCTCATTTGCCGTTGGCAAATCGGCGTCGAAAGCGTCGCTATCCGTCTCGCTACTGGCCGGCTGGAACGTCGTTACGACCATGGGATAGAGCCAGTGTCTTTGGGCATCTCGATTACCGCCCCTCTTTGTGTGGCGAGGTACACGACGCGCTGACGAGTTACGAACACCGCTCACTACTTGTGTCTTCAAGTGAGCCTTGACGGTTGACAAAGCTTTTGACTCGACGGTTGTTTATTTATTTATTTCTCGGAATTATCAACATTCGATCGGCAGTCCCAAGAAAAAGCGCTTTGGTGTCTAAATCCCCGAATGCAAAGCCGCAGATAAAGGACGATTAATGGCTGCAGCAGCTGTCATTGTCATGTCATTATTGAGTGGTGGGGGTTCCTTGCTCGCTGTAATCGTGCGAGCTGCAACAAAGTCCGAATGGAAACGGTTCAGCCATTTAATTCCC